>CABHPQ010154873.1:0-27569 GCA_902168405.1 Peromyscus aztecus
ATTTTGAGGGGGCTGCAGAGATGGCTCAGAGGTTAAGAGCACTGACTGCTTTTCCAGAGGTCCTGAGTTCAATTCCCAGCAACCACATGGTGGCCCACAACCATCTGTAATGAGATCTGGTGCCATCTTCTGGCCTGCAGTTATATATGCTGTATACATAATAAATAAATAAATCTTAAAAAAATATTTTGAGGATTCTCATAACTGAATGAGACACGTGGGTCATAGACTATTTACAGTCTGTGATTTAATTTAACTATTATCTCCTTTAGCATTGCAGATTCATTGATTATCCAGACTTGGTAGATAACCTGGAACAAATTCCAGATCTAGATGGCCAGAAGCAAGTTGGACTGGCAGACAATCACTTTCTAGCCCGTAGTTCCAGTATTTCCCATATACCGTTTCCCTGTTGCCTGCGGCCTCGGAAAAGCTCAGCTCTGTTTGGCTTTAGTTGATCCCACACGGGCAGCCTTGCAGCCCCTGGCCTCTGTGCGCTCCTCACCTATAAGCAGTAGGGCAGAGAAACTACCAAACTCTGTGGGTAGAAAGATTTCTTGAGGATCAAACAGTCAAGGCCATCTCTGGGGGTGAAGGGGCAGAGAGAAGAACAGTATGACAGAAAAGCATGCAGATTTTGTATGACAGCCAGCAGGCAGGGATCTGAGCTGATACAGGCTGTTGGGGTTGACCAGGAACGAGGCACCCTTGCCCAAGGTGGTTAACCTTTGGGGGAAGGTCAAGGGAAGTTCCTGGAGGAATAAGCGTGGTTCCTGGCAAACAGGAACCCGATTTAGGAGATGTGCTTTTCTGGTAAGCAGAAAGGCTCCTTTAGGCTTCTTTACCCAACAACTGAACTGTTCATACCGCACCTTTACAGACTATCAGTTTCTTGTATGACTCAGATAATCCAAATAGTAAAAGCTATTTCAGGAGGCAGAGCAGGAGGATTTCTGTGAGTCTGAGGCCAGCCTGCTCTACATAGAGAGCTCTAGGACAGCTAGGACTACACAAAGAGACTGTCTCAAAAACAAACAAAAAACCATTGGATTTTTAAAAATCCAAAGTCTCTCAACTGCGGGCTCCTATAAAATAAAAAAAAAAGTTACATATTTTCTTACTTCAGGAGTCAAGAAACCAGGCACAGTCACAAATCAAAGCAAAATTCAACAGTGTAAAAAGCTCAGTGTTTGACATCCAGATCCTACTATCC
This sequence comes from Peromyscus aztecus, assembly GCA_902168405.1. Lineage (NCBI taxonomy): Eukaryota > Metazoa > Chordata > Mammalia > Rodentia > Cricetidae > Peromyscus > Peromyscus aztecus. Next base: position 1,214 of record CABHPQ010154873.1, read on the forward strand.
ATTCTCTGGGCTCCCAAGGGCCTGGGCAGCTCCCTCTGCAGCATATATAGCTTGTCTAATAAGCTCAGGTCGGCTCCACTTCCCAGGTGCTGCTGTCCTGGGTGGGCATCCCACAGTCCTGATACTTTAAATATGATGGCTGTCCATATGGGCATCTCTACCAATGGCTTCCAGACCCAAGCTGAAGGGACACTAGCCTCCTTGAGCATGTGGCTCCGGCAGGCCTTGCCCTTCTCCCCCATTCCCTCTGGCTTCTAGAGCTAGCTACCAAGGTCTCCTCTAGGGCCTGACTACCCAGGTCCAGCTATCAAAGTATTGAAGTCCAGCAATCAAAAGCCCCCTTTGGCTCACCTAATTAACATGCCCAATTAAAATCAAACAATCATCCTAACACCGATTTTCCCCTTTCCCTTTATAAACTGCTGTTTTCCTCTGGGCCATACCTGTCTCCCCTCTAGAGGAGTCCAGAGGCTATCTTTTGTTCCTCCAGGACAAATACTTCTTCCCTCTTTTCTCTTGTTCTCTTCCCCTTCTCCCTTGTCCTCTATCTCTTGTCTTTGTCTCTTATTCCCTGCCCTCTGAACCTCTGGGGCAATAAATCTCCATTGTGCTGAGAACTTGGCCTTGGGAGTCCTGAGCCTCTACCACACGATGACCAGCCTCAGCTGCTCTCCATGACCCCTTCACGTCTTCTAAACCAATACCATGTGAGGGCCTGTATAGATAACCAAGTACAGCTGCTAGTGTGAGATGCAGCCTTAGCCACCTCTCAGATTTTCCCTGGGTGATGCTGGTCCCTTAATCACAGCTCTGCCCCAGAAAGCCATCACTGACTGTCCCAGCCAAGCAAAGGTTTCACTTCTGTTATGTTGGTCTCTAGTAAATCATTGTTGATTCTTCAACCCAAGCTGACTGGCACTAGATTCTTAATTGAATTATCACACCAGCCGGGTGGTGGTGGCGCACGCCTTTAATCCCAGCACTTGGGAGGCAGAGGCAGGCGGATCTCTGTGAGTTCGAGGCCAGCCTGGGCTACAAAGCGAGTCCCAGGAAAGGCGCAAAGCTACACCAATGGTAGTGTCTTTAAGGGACTCTCAAACTTCCCTCTGAAACTTCAGAAACCAGGCACACATTGTCTGCACTGCTCTCAGCATTATTTCAGAGTTCCCACAACAGCTCTGAACACTCAACAGTTTTTCCAGCCCCGATCCCAAAATCCTTATAATCCTCCCACGGTTAGGACAACATGGTTAGGTTTGTCACAGGAATAGTCTACCCTCTGGTACCGATTTCTGTCTTAGGTTATGTTCTGTTTCTGTGGTGAAACACCATGACCAAAGGCAACCTGAGGGGACAAGGGTTTGCTTCCGCTCACCGCTCACCGTTGTAAAGGAAAATCAGGAACTCAAGCAGAAACCTGGAGGGGAGATCGTGGAGGAATACTATTTGCTGGCTTGTTCTTTCCCGCTCGCTTAAACTGCTTCCTTATAGACTCCAGGGCCATCTGCCCAGGGATGGCACTGCATCAGTGGGCTGGGCCCTCCCACATCCATCATCAACCACAGGCTTGCCTATAGGCCAATCCGATGGAAGCATTTTCTCAGTGGAGGTTCCCCTTTCCCAGACGCTTTAGCTTGCGTCAGGTTGACAAAAACAAACAAAAGCCCAACGCACACATTACAGCATACATTTTTAAAGTTTTTTTTCCCCAGAGCTGAGGATCGAACCCAGGACCTTGTGCTTGCTAGGCAAGCGCTCTACCACTGAGCTAAATCCCCAACCCCAAGTTTTTATTTTTTTTTTATATTTTAATGACTTTAGTGTGTGTGTGTACACACACACCACACCACATATATGAAGGCCAGAGGACAACTTGTAAAAGTCCGCTCTCTCCTTTCAGCATGTGGATCCCAGGATTGAACCCAGGCCTGGTATCAGACACCCCATCCACTGAGCCATCTCACTGGCCCATTAATTTATTTTTTGCAAGTCTAACTCTAATATCCAGCTGACCTCAAATGTGAGGCAATCCTCCTGCCTCAGCTTCCTGAGTGTTGGTATTACAGGTGAGAGTTACCATACCTAGAATTTCATGATTTTTAAAAGAACATACATAAAAGCCAGGTGGTGATGGTGCACACTTTTAATCCCAGCATTTGGGAGGCAGAGGCAGACAGACTTCTGTGAGTTTGAGGCCAGCCTACTCTACAGAGGGAGTTCCAGGACACCCAGAACTAGACACAGAGAAAATATGTCTCGAAAAACAAAACAAAAATGTAGGCAGACTTTTCTGTCCCACCAGTCAGTTCCCAAATAATCACACAGAAACTTATTATTCATTATAAAGGCTCGGCCTCTAGCTTAAGCTTGTTACTAAGTAGCTCTTATAATTTAAATTAACCCATTTCTATTAATTTACACATTGCCACGTGGCTTATGGCTTGTTACCTCTCCTGCACGTCCTGCTTCCTCTGAATCCAATGGCTGCTCTTTGACTCTGCCCTTTTTCTTCCCAGCATCCTTAATCTGGTCCTCCCATCTAACCTTATCCTGCCTAGCTGTAGGCCAGTCAGCCTCTTTATTAAACCAATCACAATGACATATATCCACACAGTGTAAAGGAATATCACTAACACACACACACACACACAAATATATATTGGTAGGTTAAAATAAATGTTGGGATTAAAACCAGATGGAATTCAGAGGAAGCATCTCTCCATGACATGTATTCCTGGCACAGAGTGTGTTTTAGGGTGGAAATAAGAGCAATATACATGCTTTAATTTTTGTTTTTGGGAAAATGCCTGTCAGATTGATATGCAGGTAATACTGTGGGTATTGTTTTTTAAAGTGTGTGTGGTGTGTGTGTGTGTGTGTGTGTGTCTATGTCTATGTGAGGGTATATGCATGTTAGTGCAGGAGCCCACAGAAATGAGAAGAGGGTGTCAGATCTCCTGGAGTTGGGAGTTATAGGCTGTTGTGAGCCACTCAGTGTGAGTGCTGGGAATTGAATTTGGGTCCTTCGGAAGTGCCCTAAACTGCTGAACCATCTCTCTAGCCCCCATATTCCTTTAAAAGTAACAGTATAGCAAATACACGAACATGACCTCATGTGTTTTTCCATCTTTGACTTTATGTGGTGCTGGAGTAAGAAAATCATTTCAAAATTTTAAGTTGTGATTAAAATGTCTAATCTCAAATGAATCATATGAATTAAGTAAAAGAGTAAGTTATCTGAAGTTAATATTAGGAAGAAGCAGCAACCTGGGTGGCCAGCAGTCTCTGCGGCTGTGATGTGGCTCCGGCCTCCTGACTCAGAGCTGTTGACATAGGAACGGTATTTAACTGGGGAATTAAACAGCTCAGCAGTGCTGGAATCACTTCTGTGATATCATCTATGTCCTGCTGCCAGTAAATGTTCTGAAAATACTCTGTTCTGGAAAAGCTATGTCTCAATGAGAACAGTCAGTCTGCCAAAATAATTCTCACCACCCCCTGCCTCCAAACAAGCGAGCCATGAAAAAAACCAGAGCCATGAATGGCCATCTCTGCAAGGAGGCATTTCCTGAGAATTGAGACCAAAAGGCTTTGTGCATGATTCCCCTTCCCATTTATTATAATAAATTACCTGAGATGATAAACATCTAAGGGGAAAATATTTATTTATTTTGACTCAGAGTTTTAGAGGTTCCAGTCCATTGAAGCCTTTGCGGGGATGGGGGGGTGGGGTGGGGGGTGGGGTGAGGGGGTGGGGGAGTAAGGGGGTGGGGGTGGGAGGGTGGGGTGAGGGGGTACTGAATGGCAGTAGTGGGGAGGACATGGGCAGGAAGCACAAGGAAGAGGCCTTAGTCAGTGTGAAGCTAAGCCCCTGCCAATGACCCAAGGACCTCTCACTAGACTACACCTGAGCATTCTACCCTTCTTCTCCCCCCTCCTTCCCCTTTTCCTCCTGCTTCCCCTCCCCCTTCCCCCTTATTCCTCTCCCCTCCCCCTTTTTTCCCTCTTCTCCCTGCACGGCCCCTCCCCCCCCAACTCCTCCTCTCCTGTCTTCCTTTTCCTTTAGAAGAAAATCCAAATACCAGAACAACTTCCATAAAGTTTTTGTTTGAAGGCTGGCGTGGTATACACTCCTGTAATCCCAGCACTTGGGAGGTGGAGGCAAGAGGATTCAAAAATTCAAGTCCAGCCTGGAGTCTGCGAGACTCTGCCTCACCAAATCTCTCTCTCTCTCTCTCTCTCTCTCTCTCTCTCACACACACACACACACACACACACACACACACACACACACCACACACACACACACACACACACAAACAGAAACAGAAAACCAGATGTGTCATTTGAAAGATGAGGTTAGCACCCAAAAACACAGGATAAAGTCAAACTTTTACCAAGCTAGAACTGCATTAATAAAACCGGGCAGTGGCAGCGCACGCCTTTAATCCCAGCCCTTGGGAAGCAGAGGCAGGTGATCTCTGAGTTTGAGTTTGAGGCCAGCCTGGTCTACAGAGTGAGTTCCAGGACAGCCAGGGCTACACAGAGAAACCCTGTCACAAACAAACAAACAGACAAACAAACAAACAAACAAATAACAACAAAAATTCTGCATAATAAAAAGACAACCAGCCTTCACTTCCATAATATAAGGAAATTTTCTTATCACCCCTACAAAAGATCAAAAACTAGTTTGAAAATATATCTGACACACCCTCAAACAATTCTTTAAATACTATAATTTGGCTAATTAAACCATTACTTCTGCTTTAAACATTTCCCCAAAATTTTATAGTCAGCATCTGTACATTTTCCAGATTCTAAATTCTTTGTTTAAAAAAAGTGTCACCATCCATTTCTTGGACCTGTTATAGAAAAAGAGCTCATCCTATATATTTTGGCAAGCTGTATGAAGACATGGGTCCTCTTGGTTACATTTTAGTGGGAGTTAGTTCCAGAGCTTGGCTAGGGAAAAAAGGATCCAATGGTCTGAAGTAAAGCATGACTGAAATAGTGTTTAAAAAGTAAAACAAAACAAAACACTAGAAGTTATTTATAAGAGAACTGTATGTTCCCAATTTTCTCTGGCTTCATTCTACGCCATTGTACCATTTCCAACCATCAGGCTGACAAGAGGGCTGAGGTGACCCTGGTCAGAAGGCTTCTCACATTTACTCCCTCCTCATATCTGACCCACCACCAATATGGGCGATGAAAATAACGCTCCACGCTTGGCGAATACACTGCAAACACCATCATTTAGTGATTGCTACGGGCAGTGGTCCCGATTCCGCCCTGAGGTTCATGGTCATGCCTCAGAAGCCCTCTTTGTTGTTCCTCCAAGCACTAAGACTCTTGAGTGGGAATGGTCAAAGTAGATAGGTACCTGAAGCTATCTTCCTCAGGTTCCTTAGGTGTCTTAATACCCATCTTTCTCCTCCAGAGCACACTCGGCCCCTCTGCTTCCCCCTTTGAGTACAGCTACTCATGGACAAAGAGCCAGCCAGTGGTGAAGAGTAAGGACAAAGTCCAGAACACTCTCCATCCATGAGGTAAGTTCTAGGGCTTCATGGCCACTGGGGTTCTGGGACAGCAATGAGTCCATTGAAAACTTCCCCTGCTGTCAGGTTTATTTCACAGAACCTTGAAGATTGGATGACCTGAGTGGAGCTAACGTTCTGGTTGGGGGGTTCTCCCAGTTGTCATAGTGAGTGGCCCGACAGAGCCTAGCCATCTGTAATTGGCAGCATCTGAGGGCAGTGAGGAATCAATATGCTTTACCTTATTTCTCCCCCCCGCCCCATCACCCAAAGTAGTGACCTTACCCCTTGGTATAGCACATGCTATCGCCCTGTAGGGCTTGGATGGCCTCAGCTAGCCAATGATAGCAGGATTCTAGTTGTCCTCTTCCGACTCTAATTACTGTGGCCATACTCGCTTGCCTGGTCAATCTCAAGCTCTTTGCCATGAGCTTTTCTCTTGACCATCTCCAGTTCCCTCTCCTGCTCCAAAGGTGGTAAGGGTGGATGGCAATTAATTTGTATTATTAACTTGATCTGTTTTCCATTTTTATTGAGTTTCACTCTTTCAAGACCTTCAAGGTTCTTTAGTGAGGAATTTTTTTTGGGGGGGTGAGGCTCATCCTCCAATTTTCAGAGTTTTTTTTTTTCTTCTTTTATAAATTTTAGTATTTTATTTGATGTGTATGCATGCTTTGCCTACATGTATATCTGTATACCATGTGAGTGCCTGGTGCCTACGGAGGCCAGAGAGAGTGTCAGATCCCCTGGAATTGGAGTTACAGACAGTTGTGAGCTGCCATGTGGATGCTGGGAACTAAACCCAGGTCCTCTGGAAGAGTAGCCAGTGCTCTTAACCTCTGAGCCATCTCTCCAGAACCTTAATGTCTGATGGGAACTGGGAGATAAAATGTGGAAGTATAGTTTCCCTGCCTCAGAATTAAGGTCTAGGTTGAGATGTTTAAGAAGTGACTCTGGGATGGGGGGTAGGGGGTGGGGGGGTATTTGGGGGGGGGGGGGGGGGGGGGGGGGGGGGAATTGGGTCTGACCTGGTTTCAGTTCTCAGCACCTATACAGCAGATCACAGTTCCGGTTCCAGGGGATCCCTCTTCTGTGCCTCAAGATCCTGCATGCATGTAGGGCAAGGTCACACTCACACACACATAAAAATAAAAGATGTTTTTGAGTGCCTCTGCAAAGGCTGCTGGGTCTTCTTCAGCCCTTTGAGTGTTTTGCATCTTATCATAATTCACTGCCTTGAAGAAAGCCCTCCTTGTTCTCAAAGAGGAGGATCAGCACAGAGGGAAATCTCTCAACAGTTCTAAGAGAAGCAACATGGTCAGCAAGACCCTGACCAATGCCAGCAGATAACACAACTGCTTCTCTTTCCAAGTCCTTAGACATAACCCACAAGGACCAGACCATTAACTGACCTTAACAGTGAAAAGGAAAATGGTTAAAACAGGCTACCTAGCTGGTTTTAAACGCCCAGTGGTAAAATACAGCTAGAAAGTAAAACACTTGGTAATAGTAATAATAATACAAACAAAAAGGTGGAGTAAACAAAGAGACAGTCTGTCGGTGGTGGTGGTGGTGGTGGTGGTGGTGGTGGTGCACACCTTTAATTCCAGCACTCGGGAGGTGAAGGCAGGCAGATCTATGAGTTGAGGCCATCCAGGTCTACAGAGTAAATTCCAGGACAGTCAGGGCTACACAGAGAAACCCTGTCTCAAAAACAAACAAAAAATAAAAAGAAAAATGACAAGTAACTATTCAGGCCTTACAGGCCTCATTAAATCCTGCATGTGGTCTACTGAGCCATGTAATTAGTCACAGCCATCTCAACTATTACATATAGATAAACTGAGTTTATGCAAACCTATTTAGATAGCTTTGTGTAAATCTATCTGCTAATGGACTGGACATTGTTAATGTAATTCTTGACTGTATATATTGTATATACTTATTGTATATAGTTTTTCTTATATTAGTTATAATCTTTTATTATTTTAGACAAAAAAGGTGAAATGTGGTGATATATTATCTATCCTAATAAACTTTGTCTGACACCAGAGGACAGAACAAGTCACTAGATTAAACATAGAGGCCAGACAGTGGTGGCACACACCTTAAATCCTAGCACTTGGGAGGCAGAGGCAGAGATCTGCCTGAATCTCTGTGGGTTCAAGGCCACCCTAGACTATATGAGATTAATCCAGTCTAAAGGAAACAGAGCCAGGCAGTGGTGGCACACACCTTTAATCCTAGGAAGTAATATGGCAGGGTGGAGAAAGATATATAAGGCATGAGGAGACAGGAACTAAAGGCTCTTTTTGGCTGAGGCCTTTTGGTTAAGGACTCAGAGGCTTTCAGTCTGAGGATTCCAGGAAACAGGATCGGCTGAGGAGTTGGCAAGGTGAGGTTGGTTGTAGCTTGCTCTGCTTCTCTGATCTTTCAGCTTTCACCCCAATATCTGGTACCTGATTTTTTTTATTATAAGACCATTTAACATTTGAACATCTATTTATATACTTTATGCTTTGGTTTTCTTCATTATTTTTCTTTTGACAGTTTTGGTACTCTTTGGTTACAACCTTATACTATCTTCCTTTCAATTCACCCCATCATCAGATTCTTCTTACAACTGATCTTTTGTATCTTGTCACATTTTGTTTTTGTTTTGTTTTATTTTTTGTTTTTGGAGACAGGGTTTCTCTGTGTAGTTTTGGTGCCTGTCCTGGATCTCGCTCTGTAGACCAGGCTGGCCTTGAATTCACAGAGATCGGCCTATCTCTGCCTCCCAAGTGCTGGGATTAAAGGCGTGTGCCACCACCGCCCGGCTTGTTTTGTTTTTTAGTTTTTATTTATTCCCGGTGGTTTTCACATCATGGATCTTAATCCCATTTATCTCCCCATCCCTTCATATCTGCCCTCTGCCCTTGGAACCCCCCCCCCCAAAAAAAAAATTCAAGAGAAAAGAAAAAAAGAAAAAGAAAAATCTCATTGTGGAAGCTGTGGTGTGACACTGTGAGTCACACAGTGTACCCTTCAGTCCCTATATCTTTATTTGCAAATATTCATTGCAAAGAGTCCTTGGTCTGGTTCGAGGCCTCTGGTTTCTGCTACACTGGGCCCTCACTGGGTCTCCTCTTGGATGTGTCATGGAGATCCTGCAGTTTTAGATCTGCAGGACAGGCCCCTTCACATGCTCCATCAGATCACAGATGGAGTGGATGTTGGTAACCGTGTTTCCAAGCCTGGGTGGTCGATGGGTTGGTCAATCTGTTAGCTCTCCCTCATCCTCAACACCAGGGTGAGCTCTCCAGCACCACCCAGGCTATCTCCCCCTTATGCAGTAGCAGCAAAGAGCAGGACTTTCATGGGTGGGGAAGGGAGGGCATCTTTCCTTCACCCTCACCACCCACCACATGTCAGATGAGGGGGGTGGAACCAGCTCTCCCATTCTTGCACCCTCATGGCCAGCTCATACACACACACACACACACACACACACACACACACACACACACACACACCCCGCCAACAGGGTGAGGTGCAGGGTCTGCTTTCCCAAGTGCTGCAGCTGGTGAGGGGGAGGACCAGTTCTCCCCAGCGTTGCAGCCTGTGAGGGCAGGGCCAACTCTGTGCAGCCCTATCCTCCCAGCCTTCAGTGGTAACAGAAGCCACAGGCATCAGCACAGACTGAGGCTGCCTCAGGGCCACGGACACAGACATGGACTTTGGCAGGAGCCCAGACCCAGACATCACCATGGCTTCAGATGGCAAGCAGGCCACCCTCCTCAGCTGGCTCCTCACAGCCTTCACCTCTTCAGATCTGTCTCTTTCCACATGACATGAACCATTCTGTCTCTCTTTCTCTCCCATACCCACAGATATTTGCTCACCACAATAGTGCCCGACTGCCTGGCACCTCATGTTTTCTCTTCACCCCCAGGCAGTCCACCTCAGGCAGGCGTGTGGGTCTCCTTCTCCATCTCAGTCTTAAGCTAAAGCTTGTATTTTTAATCTCGTAAAATCTGTGGATTCTAGGATATTTTAACACTTTCAAACTAAACTCCCACTACAGGAAATCCAAAGTGTCTTTTCTAACCAATAAATAACGTAGGGAGAGAGCCTTGGGATCCCTCTCAGGCAGGAACTATGACCTTTCTCAGCATGGAAGCAATTATAGAATATCGATTATTATACTTCTGCTCTTACCCCCAAAGGAAGGATTTCTGAGACCAGAGCTCTGGGGGAGGGGCTGTGAGAGGAGACTAGAGACTGAAAAGTAGTAAGATCAGAATTAATGTATGAAAGAAGCCAGTTGGCGGAGGGAAGACCGAAAGCCCTTCCCAGTCTGGGTTTCAGACTGCAAATGGAGCATGATCAAGGCAGTTGGTAAAGACTGGAAGCTCGTGTTCCTAGGGATTCACGCAAGAACAGAGCTTGCATAAGGAAAGCCCGTGATATATAAACATAGGATAGGTGGGTGTAGTATAAATGTCCTATAAAATCCTGGGCTTCATAGTCGGGGTTCTGTGGCTTAACCTCATCTCAGCAGCCAACTCCCAATCCCCAACCTTGGATGTGCTTTCCTCTTACTTTAATTTTTTTTTACATTTGTTTAATTTGTGTGTGTGTGTGGGTGCACATGGTTGTGGATATTCATAGGGAAGCCAGAGGAGGGTGTGGTGGTGGAGTTCTATCACTCTCCACCACATGTGGCAATAAATTAATTTTTGTTTTTGCTTTTTTGAGACAGGGTTTCTCTGCGTAACTGCCCCAACTGTCCTGGAACTCGCTCTGTAGACCAGGCTGGCCTCAAACTCACAGAGATTCACCTGCCTCTGCCTCCCAAGTGCTGGGATTAAAGATGTGTACCACCATGCCTGACTAATAAATAAAAATTTTAAGAATGAGAAGCACTTGGGTATGGTGGCGCATGCCTGTAATCCCAGCACGTGGGAAATGGATGGGGCAGTATCAGGAGTTCAAGGTCATCCCCAACTACATACTGAAGCCTTGAATTTACAATATAAAATTGCCTTCAAAAGTTGAAAGAGCCAGGAGGTGGTAGCACATGTCTTTAATCCCAGCACTCCGGAGGCAGAGCCATGTGGATCTTTGTGAGTTTGAGGCCAGTCTGGTCTACAAAGTAAGTTCCAGGACAGGCTCCAAAGCTACATAGAGAAATCCTATCTCAAAATACAACAACAAAAAAAAAAAAGTTGAAAGAAAGGGGCTGGAGAGATGGTTCAGCAGTAAAGAACACTTGCTGCGGGGCTGGAGAGATGGTTCAGTGGTTAAGAGCACTGTCTGCTCTTCCAGAGGACCCGGGTTCAATTCCCAGCACCCACATGGCAGCTCACAACTGTCTATAACTCCAGTTCCAGGGGATCCAACACCCTCACACAGACATACATGCAGGCAAAACATTAATGCACATAAAATAAAATAAAAAAAAGAACATTTGCTGCTTTTCCAGAGGACCTGGATTTTGTTGGACCTGGATTTGAGTCCCAGCACCTACGCAGTGGCTCACAATCATCTATAACTTTAGTTCCAGAGAAACAGACACCCTCTTCTGACCTCAGAAGGAACAAACTATATGCATGTGGTGCTCTTACATAAAAACACTCATACACAGAAAAATAAATAAATAAATAAATCTTAAATAGAACATTAAAGATGGAGGGGGGGTGTGTGGTAAGGGCAACCAATACCAAATACAAAGAATTTCACATAAAAAACAAACAGGAAAAAAATTAAGGAATAGTTATAGTTGAAAAGAATTGAAAACAAAATAAAGCTGTGATGTGCACTGGGGTATTCTTTGTCGAGAATGATTACACTGCCATCTCTAGCATTATGTAAAACAGAACATGCTATGGGATGTCTTTCTGTATGCTGTGAATGTGTTGCTTCCATTGGTCAATGAATAAAGCTGCATTGGCCTATGGCAGGGCAGGATGGAGCCAGGTGGGAGATCCAAGAGAGACAGAGAGAGAGAAGAAGGGTGGAGTCAGGGAGATGCTGCAAGCTGTCACCAGAAGCAAGATGTGAGAGAACAGGTAATGTCATGAAGTCACATGGCAAAACATAGGTTAATAGAAATGGGTGGAGTTAAGATGGAAGAGCTAGCTAGCAAGAAGCCTGAGCCATGGGCCATACAGTTTGTAATTAATATAAGCCTCTGTGTGTTTACTTGGGACCAAGCCGTTGCAGGACCTGGCGGGACACAGGAAAACTTCCACCAACAAGAACGTGACCAGGACAAGCCAGAATCCAGCATGGAGGCAGGAGGGTCACATGGTTAAGGTTATCCTTAATGCGTTCCAAGACAACCTGAGCTATGTGAGATCATGTTGAAAAAAAGAAAGAAAGAAAGAAAGAAAGAAAGAAAGAAAGAAAGAAAGAAAGAAAGAAAGAAAGGAAGAAAGAAAGCAGGAACTATCAAGGTCATGGGGTGTGAGCAAGGTCACAGTTTCAAATTGCTAAGTATAGTATACATTGGTTCTGTTCTTTCACAGAGCAATTTAATGGTGAATATAAAAGCTATAAAAATATCCATAGCAGACGCTCTAAGTGCCTTTCCCATTTACCCTCTGCTTTCACTTCTAAATTCAAAGGTTATTTTCCTTTTGAACATTTTTGTTCCATAGAACAAGCTCAGATTACAGATACTGGGCATGCTCAGAGTGCCAGGGAGCTAATATGTTCTAGAAGCTTTTTTCAAACTATGACAGCTGGGCAGTTGACAGATAACACCTCAAGTTCTTTGACCTATGGTTTGGAAAGGCTGATGGTATGCTCTGTACTGTCTGTCTCCCCAGGCTCCTCGGTGGGAGGAAGGTTTAATTGCCCACGTGGTAAACGGTTGCTGATAAACCCTCTTTTGGTTTCCTTTCTTTCCTTCTCTCCCTTCCCCACTCTCTAGTGTTTCCTGGAATCACCTCCCTATCAAATACTTGGTCTCAACTCAGATCGCCATCTCAGGATTTCCTGCTTAGAAAACTGCAGGGAGAGAACAGTGTTATCTTTCCTCAAACAATTCTATTTTTAGCTACTTGTTTAAAAAATTCTTTGAAAGGAAAAAGAGCCAGTGTGGTGGTATGGGCCTGTAATTCCAGCTACTTTGAGAGCTGAGGCCAAGATTTCCTTCCTTCCTTCCTTCCTTCCTTCCTTCCTTCCTTCCTTCCTTCCTTCCTTCCTTCCTTCTTTTTTCTTTCTTCCTTCCTTTCTTTCTTTTTTCCAGACAGGGTTTCTCTGTGTAGCCCTGGCTGTCCTGGAACTCCCTCTGTAGACCAGGCTGGCATTGAACTCAGAGATCTTTCTGCCTCTGCCTCCTGAGTGCTGGGATTAAAGGTGTGCACCACCACTGCCCTTTAATAAAAATTAAAGGGGTCTGTAGCTCATCAATAGAGAACAAGCCCTTGGGTTCAGTTCCAATACTAGGGCAAAAAAGAGGGAGGAGAGATATGTTCAAAAAAGATGTAACAACGTTTTCTTATAATAGGGAATTTGAAATAATTGAAACCAGGGGTAGTGGTGCATGTCTTTAATGCCAGCACTTAGGAGGCAAAGGCAGAGGCAGGCAGATCTCTGTTGAGTTTGAGGCCAGAGGTCTACATGATGAGTTCCAGGACAGCCAGGACTACATAAAGAGACCCTGTACCCCACAAACAAACAAATAAATAAGAAACACTTGAAATGCTCAAAAAAGATTCCCTCAGTCACTCCTTCAGTCTCACTGATTTCTGTATCTGCTGCCTTCTGAGAACTCTTGTTACTCCACGTACTAACTGGAATGCTGTACAGTGGACTAGAGAAGGACAGACAGGAAGAGAGCAAGCCCTAAACCAAAGCAGCAGCAGAGAAAGACAGTGCAGAGCACAGAAGGGAGATTTCTCGGAAGGCAAGAGTCAACAGAACCGAGTGACCCACTAGCTTCAGGAGATAGAGGGCAGAGATGTGTTGACAAGAATTTCCTGGTTTGGGTGTGTGTGAATGAGTGATGTCATTAACTGGAACACAATTCAGAAGAAGCAGGTTTTAAAGAAAGGTCTTTAATTCAGATTTGGATGAATTGAGTTTAAGAAGATTCAAGGGACTGTTTTAATATTACATGGCTTCCATTGGTCCTCACACTACTTGAGAATAAGCCAGGGCCCCTAGGACCTCTGTCTGAAGATTTCCTCATTCAAAAAGAGACAAAAAGCTAACTAAGCAAAACATAAAGAATACTTTGTCTATTACCTGACAGGATTTCTCTTTTTTGATGTGTGTGTGTGTGTGTGTGTGTGTTTTCTGGATTCAGGGCCTGTGTGTGCATGCTGGGCAAACCTACATTAAACAATACCCCTAGATCCCCCTTCTGAGGTGCTGGGGATTGAACCCAGGCCATCTATGTGCTTTGTACACTGTATCTCCTAGCCCATAGGATTTCTTCAAGCCTCATTCTAGGAGTCACACATCCAGGAATCCTGCCAGAAGTCTTATGTGGACATTGCTCTTTCCTCTTAAGTTACTGTCATCATAATTCCTGTCCCATTCTCCCTTGTCCCATATGTGTGTGCGTGCGTTTTCTTTTTGGTTTTTTGAGACAGGGTTTCTCTGTGTACTTTTAGAGCCTATCCTGGAACTCACTCTGTAGCCCAGGCTGGCCTCCAACTCATAAAGATCCACCTGGCTCTGCGTGCACCACCACTGCCTGGTGCCATACTTGTCTCTGTAAGAAATGGATCTGGGGTCTCAAGAAAATGACCACACCATTCAAAGCATTTCTGCCAGGTTAAAAAGTCGGACTTTTGCAGAAGGGTGTGTGTGTTGCCTTACTGAATCAAGCAAGCACACCCAGGGGCCCACTGCATTTTTATGCCTAATGCAAAAGGGTTCTGTGTCTCACTGGTCAGAGCTCAGTCTTCAAGTCTTATGTGATTGGCTGTACCGAGCAGTGCGCGGAGAAATGAAACAAGCACGTTTTGATTTCAAGAAGTGCTGACCTTAGAGGAATTTTAATTTCTGCCAAGTGGCTTCTTTACAATTTAATTTCTGTATGGAATATTGTGTTATTTAACCCTTTGGTAGAAGAGACAGTGCACTCTGCTTGCATTGTTCACATCTAACCATGACGTTTCTGCCTCTGTTCATCTTCCTCTGCCTTCTCCCTCAGTTCCTTTCACTGGTGAAGTCCCCTTCAGACTCTGCAATCTCAACGGCACGCACGCTACACCTGACCTCTCTGAAGAGGGAGTGTTGGTGTGGTTGTGGGAATGGGTGTGACTTATTGATGTCTGGACTGGTCCACCCGCTTGAAAGTCTGTGAAAATGTGGAACAGTGGGGGGAAGGGCAGAAGAGGCACAGGACAGCCCCAAAGGCACAGTGTGTTGTCTGCCTCATGGCGGCTCCATCGAGAATCCTTTTAAGGTTCTGAGACGCCTGAGCCCCATTTTGCCCATGACCCATAGTCGTCTCCTCTTTGTAGGACTTGTCACTTGTTTCCCTGCTATTACTAAACACCTGACAAGCAGCAAACTTCAGGGAGAAAAGGTTTGTTTTGGCTGGCAGTTTGAGGGCCCAGACCATCATGGAGAGGTCATGTGGCAGGATTTTGAGGCAGCTAGTCACATCGCATTTGCAGTCAGGACGCAGAGTGACGAAGGCTTGTGCTCAGCTAGCTTTCTCCTTTTTATGCAGTCCAGGACGCCATCCAGGGGTGGGTCCCACCACTTTTAGTGTGAGTCTTCCATTCTCTACGATCCTAGTCAGATAATCCCTCACAGGTATGACCAGAGTCTCAGTACGTGCTTCTAGGTCCTGTCAAGGTGACAATGAACCATCACAGTAGTGTTCATCTGGCCAGGCATGGCAGTGCACTCCTGGAATGTAAGCACGGGGAGGCAGTGGCGTGAGGGGTGAGTTGAAGCCCAGCCTGGGTAACATTCACAAGACTGTCTCCACCAATAAGAAAGTCTTCAGTTTTAACGAACTATTGGCTAGTACGTCATTCAGTATGCTTTGTGCTTCACATACCATGAAACCTGAATGAAAACTGGCTCCAGTGAGATGGAAATGTATCAGGTGACATTACAGAGCATGCAGGGGTAGACGCTGTTCTAACTAACCTAGCGGTTCTTCTGGTGCTGGTTCTCTGGAAATCCCTCGGCCGTGGCCTTCTCCAGTGGCTTCCTTTATTTTCTCAAGTGGATCATAGTTTCCTACTCTAGGAGAGTTTAGACTCTAAAACTTTAAACTAACTTCCTCTAAACTTTAGAGGAAGAAGGAAGACACCGGTGAGTGTATCTGCCACATCACATGAGATTTTATAGATGTGGTTAAATTCCAGGCTTTGAGATGGGGAGATAAGCCTGTAGAGTCCACAAGGGTCCTCAAAAAACTGAAGGGAGAGGTAAAAGGTCCAACTCAAAAGGGCAGGTACAGAGATCAGAGTGATGTGGTTACTGGAACTTTCTCCCACTATGGCAAAATGCTGGAGACCATCAACCTGAGGAGCAAAGGTCTGTTTTGGTTCATGATTTCAGAGACTTTGGTCCAGGTCACCTGGTTTGGCTACTTTGGGGCTGTGCCATGGGAACACATGTAGAGAAGATCTGTTTCCTTCATGGTGGCTAGGAAGGAACGCACAAAGAAAGAGGAAGGGACCAGGGCCCCGGTGTCCCCTCCAAGGATACCTTCCTGAGTTCATGATCTTTAAAACATTAAAAACCACCTTGTCACAGTGGCACACACCTTTAGTCCCAGCACTCAGGAGGCAGAGGCAGGTGGATCTTCATGAGTTTGAGGCTAGTCTGGCCTACATAGGGAGTTCCAAGACAGCCAGGGCTACATATAGAGACTCTGTCTCAAAAACAAAACAAAGCAACAACAAAAGAAAGCAACAACAAAATCGTCTCAGATGTGTATACACAATAGCAATTGTGGTTGCTCCGTGTTCCTGCCCTTGTGCTGGGGTGAGACATTAACTCAGTATAGTTTTAATCTGCATTCCCTGGTGACTAACAGCACTGAGGGTCATTGTATACTGGCCACTGGACAGCCTCCTCACAAAATTCCCACTCCAATCTCTTGTCCATTTTGGCATTGTGATTTCTTTTTTTTTATTTACTCGTAGGAATTCTTTCTACATTTTGGACGTGAGTCCTGTTTTAGGTGTGTTCATTGTAAAACTTCCTCCTCTATGGCTTGCCATTTCCTTTTTTAAATGATAAACTTAGGCCAGGGAGATGGCTGAGCAGGCAAGGGGGTTTGCTGCCAAGCTTAGAGATCCGAGTTTGATGCCCAGAACCCACATGGTGGGCAGAAAGACCTGCCTTACAAAAGCTGTGCTTGCCATTCACTGCACAGAAACAACCCCACACATACAAATAAATAAATGTCAAAAAATTTAAATGATAAACTCTTGTATTTATATAGGACTATACGTTTAAAAACTTACTTTTTTCCTCATTTCTTTTAAAAGGCAGACAGGGTAGAGGATTTTAGCTCCATTTTACAGCATATGTGAAAACATTGCTTCCATCTTTAATAAAAGACAGATCCGAGGTATGAACTCTAGGCTTCTACATCCATAACTGTGTTTCCATGCCTTTGTGATACAGCATTTTAAAGTACTCTAATTTTATAATGCTTTACAATGTAAGAGTAACATGTATTACATCTATTCTCGGCAGGTGAACTCTAGAGCCAACCAACTTCATTAATTGCCATACAACCAGAAAGCATTATTATACTCTTAATTTTGAAGCTATATTGGAGAGCCCTGTGAGCCAAAACTGCAGCAGGGCTGATCTGCCCAGGCTGGCCTTAAACTTACCACATAGCCAAGGATGACCTTGAACTCAACTCTACCTCCTAAGTGCTAGGATGATGTGTGTACTACCATGCCAGGCAAACACATTTTAAAGTATAACTGAATTTGTCATATTCTCACCTATTGTTTCGATGACAGGATGGGGCAGCCAAGTGAAGGGAGCTGAGGGAAGGCTTATTCAGAGGTAGTCACTGGGGGGAAATACAAGTGCATCAATTCATTTCCTTCAAGATTAACACCCCCAGAGCCCTGTTGCTGGCTGACTACATCATTGCCAGCAGGCCAGAGAAAAAACTTCTGGAGTCCAGGATATTCAAGAAGAGATCCACAAATGCTGATAGCCTGGGACCTACTTGGGTGCTAATTTCACCCATGCTGAACGAACAAAATGTCCCACCCTTTCCTAATCTAGGTTTTAAGAAAAGGGTTGATGACCAGAGAAACCAGAAAGTTCCATCGGGAAGCCTGGAGGTGGAAAGGGTTGTGGCATTTCCTGCAGTAATAGATCGTACAAGAAGCAACACAGTCTCCCACTGTGTTTCTTACTAGGAAACACTTAAGTTGTCTTGAAGGGGGAAGCTACTTTGGTAAACTTTGGTCTTTCAAAGAACATGGAACCAGAGACAAGGGCTAGTGAGCATCTGACAGCCTTATATAAGACTTACAGGTTTCTGAGGGAAAGGGCTTCTGGACCCTCTAAAAGCACAAGCAAAATTTGAGGATATGCATGTCTTCCTAGGAAAAAGTCTTTTCTTTCTCAAATCCTAAGCTATAGAAAAGAATTTAAGTCAGTTGCAGGGTAGGATACAAAAGCAACCAGACACAATTGGGACCAGATAGGTCTGAGCACTCAGAGACATCATTGAAAAGCTAAAACATGGATTTACAGCAGAAGACAATGTGCTTTCGTGCTCTTCTTTCTAATTGTATCTCAGGCCTTTGTAAAAACAAGGCTCCAGGGATGTCCAGGTTCAGGATGGCTCTTGGCTTGGTCCACAGCTGCATGAGCTCTGGGGAGCCTTATGTACATGGTTTTGTCATCTATTTGTGAACATTAAGCCCTGAGAGAGAAGATATAACAAAGCAGGACTCCTTCCTTTAGAACATGTTCTGATTTCAGAGGAGGAAGTCAACATGGAAAACACTGAATATTTCCCTGGAACTAGAGTGTGACAGGAGTGGCCTGTCACGATCAGAACCTACCGTCTTTCTATTGACCCCTCCCTTCAAGTTTCGCCGCTAAGCCAGAAAGGAGTCTCTAAAAGAACGCGGTAACAGCTCCACACCCCGTATGCTACTACAATGTATTGTGCTTTCCGGTTCCTGGGGCTAGATCAACATCTAGACCAGCTGGTTGGTGCAGTCACCTCCACAGCCAGGTGATCACACCTCTGTGAGGAAACCCAATGCTTTCTGGGTAGCAATAGCCTGCCATTAGAGGAGGGAAGAACCATGCCTCTCCTGGAAATCCGGCACCAGCAGGCAATCTCATGAATGAGGTCTTCTGAGCAAACACTGCCACATCTCCCTGGCTTCTCTGTCACTATGTCCTGTGTTGAACAGATGGTCTTTTTGACCTTGTCATGTTATCAGTGCCTGGACAGACCAGATGCAGAACGCCTCAGGTCACACAGGCTTCACTACAACACATTTTTAGGCTTTGGGAGAGAAGTGACTTAGACATAGACAGGTTCTTCAGGTAGAGTTCCACAGCAATCTCCAGAGAGTGAACGTACTCACAGATCCTGTGGGTTCAACCCCAAAGGCCATAGGGTGTTTAGCTGGCATTTCCAAAGCAGAGAGGGCAGTGCTACTTATCTGCAGCACAGCAGACTGGCTCTGAGAGCTGGTTTCGGGTGCTCACACCTGGCCCTTCTCTGTCATCCACTCTGTCTCTGCCGGAACCATCCGCTTTGCATGTCGAGCTGATGCTTGGTAAGCCTTCTTCCATTTTCAGCTTCTCCAGGGCCGAAGGGATCTTCCCTCTGCCCATGCTGCCTCCATGTGTTTCTGTCCAAGCCATGCTGGCTCAGCAATCTCCGATTTTGTTTTCTTTTTCTTTTAGTTATTTGAGTGAGACAGGGTCTCATGAGGCCCAGGGTAGCTTTGAACTCCCCATGAAGCAGAGGATGACCTCGAATGCCTGATCTTCCTACCTCCACTGGATCTACCGGAAATGATGGTGCACCTCTATAATGACCGGACTGGGGAGTTGGAAGCAAGAGGATTGGGAGTTCAAGGCCAGTCTTGGCTATATGGCAAATTCTAGACCCAACCCGGGCTACGTGAGCCCCTACCTCTAATAAATAAAATAAAATATCTCATTTTACAGTTTATTTATTTTGGGGACAGTGTCTCACTCTGTAGCTCAGGATGACCTAGAACTTACTATATAGCCCAGGCTGGTCCCAGATGCATAGCAATCCTTCTCCCTCAGCCTTCTGAGTACTTCTGAGTACCAGCTTTCTGGGCATAAGCCATCACACCTGCCTTGCTGTTAAATTTAGAGTTGTATGAGTTGTTTTATTATGATTATGATGATGACACAGAATGTCAGCATGTGTCTAATTAGAACAGAGCAACTACTCAGTCATTTTGGTTTGTTTGTGGTGCTGGGGATGGAATATAGAATCCTGAACATGCTAGGCAAATTATCTACCACTAAACTACAATCTCAGTCCCAACCACATAATAAACTGAAAAAAAAACTAGTGTAAAGAATAATTAAGTTCCCCACAGCTGAGATCTGTGGAAAATCAATGCAATACAGAAAAACCTGAGCTAACGTCAAAAATAGTGCAGTTTACAATACTATTGTGCCTAGAAAGGTCTCTGTCTGTGAGAACAAAAGTTGCAGAGACGCTTGTTTGAACTAAAATTATTAACTGCAAAAACTTTTGGTTGTAAATCGTCTCTTCATATTTGGAAGTGAAAGCCTGACATCAGAATTTACTTTTTTTTGAACTTCTTGAACTTAATGAGAAAACTACAAAAAGATTTTGGTTATGGATTTATCATATTTGGAAGGCTAGTATCAGAATTTATCATTTGAATTTTGAGACTCAAGAAATGAAATGCACAATAGAGATTTCATTGCAATGGGACAATCTCGAGTTTATAGTAATGACCTAGGAACTGTATGCTGGAACTGGGTTAAAAATGGAACTGTTTAAATGAAGAAATTTATTGTTTCTACCTTGACTCAAGATGCAGTTTTGTGTATGCATATATGCTGGTGATTCATGTATTGTTCTATTTATTGTTTCTACCTTGACTCAAGATGCAGTTTTGTGTTTGCATATATGCTGGTGACTCATGTATTGTTCTATGTTAAAAATGCAATTGTTTTGTGGAAAAAAATAAATAAATAAACTTTAAAAAAAAGAATAATTAAGTACAGTGAGTTGGAATGGTGCAGATTTACTAGAGAACTCAGGGCTGGAGAGATGGCTCAGCAGTTAAAGAGCACTGGCTGCTCTTCCAGAGGACCTGGGGTTCAATTCCCAACACCCACATGGCAGCTCACTCTAGCTGCAGGGGATCTGATACCCTCACACAGATATACATGCAAGAAAAACACCAATGCACATAAAATGAAAATAAATTATTAAAAAATGCTTAGAGAACTCAAAAGGATGTGGGGATACACAGAGGGAGGAGAGGCACAAGAGTTCTAGGAAGAACGCTCCCTCCGCCCCCCACTTCTGACCCAGCAAGGCTGAGACCTAGCCCTCTTTGGGGAAGACCCTGCCTCTGGTTCACTAAAAGGAAGACTGAGTCCTAGTGATACTGCACTTGCTGAAACCTGTGCAGACTGCTGTCAGAACAAATCAAGACCTTGGTGGTCTAAGGGAACAGCAGTTCAGCTGGTATGGCGGCTCATATGTGTAGCTCTGGTATCCAAGCCAGCCTAGGCCATGTGAAACTTTTGTTTCAAAAACAAAACAAAACCAAGCAAAACTTCTCAGCAGTTTATTCTCTTACCAATGTAGAAACCAGAAATCCATGACCAGGGGGTCAACAAGCCGTGCTTCCTCCAGAGCGTTTAACAGGGAATCCTTTCTTGTTTCCCCCACCTGCTGGGGCTCCTGGTGTTCTTGTGGCTAGTAACCTATTTATTTGCCTCCATCTGCACACAGCCTTTTCTCTTAATTCTCTCTCTCCTGTAGTAGAGTATTATTTGAAGGTGTGTTACTTTTGTTTGTGTTGCATTTGTTTAACTCTGTGAAGCTGTGTTACTGTGCCTGTCTCAAACACCTGATTGGTCTAATAAAGAACTGAACAGCCAATAGCAAGGCAGGAGAGAGAGATAGGCAGGGCTGGCAGGCAGAGAGGATATATAGAGGGAGAAATCTGGGCGGAGAAGAGAGGAAGATCTAGGAACGAGATTGGAGGAGGACTCCAGGCCCCAACCACCCAGCTACACAGCCAGCCACGGAGTAAGAAACAAAGAACGGTATTTAGGAATAGAAAAGGAAGAGCACAGAGGCAAAAGGTAGATGGAACAAGTTAAGGAAAGCTGGTTAGAAACAAGCCAAACTAAGGCCAGGCATTCATAGTTAAGAATACGCCTCTGTGTGTGATTTATTTGGGAGCTGGGTGGTGGGGTCCCCCCCAAAAAGTAAAAACCTCCAAAAACGCTCTCCCTCTCCCTTTCTCTCTCCCCTTTTTCCTTTCCTTCTCCCTCCTCTCTCTGCCATTCTCTTGGGAGGACACTTGTCCTTGGATTTAATGCTCCTCTGATAATCCAAGATGATCTCATCTTAAACCACTTACTTTAATTACATCTGCGAAAAACCCTCCCCCCCCCCCATGGAAGGCCACATTCACAGATTCTAGGAAGGCATCTTTGCAAAGGCCACAATTCCACCTTCTAGAGCTCGTTGCCAATCATCTTCCTAAGGTGGAAACTGTTCAGGGGAAAAATGTCTCACTGAAGATATCCTGCTGCAAAGCCCCCTAGGGAATAGGGTGCTGGGATGGAGTTAGGAGGTGGGAACTGCTGGCCCCTGCAGAGACCCTCCTGGTACAGGAGCCTGCTGAGCAAGTCAAAAGAGCCCCCAAACGGATGTTAGTCCAGCAGAGTTTCAGCACTGCCCTGTCTTGACAAAGGTTAAAAGGCACCACTGGGCAAAGGGTCCACAACATCGTCCCAGAGAGGGCTTTTCAAAAGGAAACTGTATGTGCCAGGCAAAGGCAGCATACGACTTCAAACCCAGCACTCAAGATGCAGGGGTAGGAAGATCTCTGTGAGTTGAGGCCAGCCTCGTCTATGCAGTAAGTTCCAAGCTAGCCAGCACTACATAGTAAGGGTTGGGTCAATAAATACATAAATGAGAGGGGGGGGGGGGAAAGAAAGGAAAACCTTGGAACAATGTATTAAAAAAGCAGCTCACTCAGACATTATGACAAATGAATGAATAATAATTCATTTGAGGGACTACTATATATCTCTATAGTTGAGCTAGGGAGTATTTCAATGCTATTTTAAGATAGGGTTTCATATAGCTTAAGCTTGCCTTGAATTTCCAATCCTCATGCCTGGGTGCTGGGATTACAATCACAGGCCTCTTACCTAGCTGACTGAAAGATTTCTGTCTGGCTACAATTTTTTAAAGATTCATTATGTGTGTGAATGTTCTGCTCCATGGATGCATGGCTGGTGCGTGAGGTCAGAAGACAGTGTCAGATCCCCTAGAACTGGAGCTCTAGGAGGTTTTGAGTCACCACATGGGTGCTGGCAACTCCACTCAGGTCTTAACTGCTCAGCCAACTCTCCACACCCTGAAAAAAAATTTTTTTTCAAAGCTATAATGTATTTGGTCTTTATTTTTTATTTATTTCAAGACAGGGGTTCTCTGTGTAACCCTGGCTGTCCTGGAACTCACTCTGCAGCCCAGGGTAGCCTTGAACTCAGAGATTCACTTGCCTCTGCTTCCTTGGTGCTAGGATTAAAGGTGTGGGTCATCATCACCATAGGGCTTTGTATTTGTATTTGTTGGTTTTTTTGTTGTTTTTTTGTTTTTTTTTTCCTTCGAGACAGGGTTTCTCTGTAGCTTTGGAGCCTGTCCTGGACTAGCTCTGTAGACCAGGCTGGCCTCAAACTCACAGAGATCCACCTGCCTCTGCCTCCCGAGTGCTGGGTTCAAAGGCGTGCGCCACCACCGCCCGACTGTATTTGTTATTATTTTTTTGTTTGTTTGTTTGTTTTTGGTTTTGGTTTTTTGAGACAGGACTTCTCTGTAGCTTTGGAGCCTGTCCTGGAACTCACTCTGTAGGCCAGGCTGGCCTCGAACTCAGAGATCCGCCTATCTTTGCCTCCCAAGTGCTGGGATCAAAGGCATGTGCCACCAACGTCCAGGCCTTGTATTTGTAAAGTCTTTTTTTTTTTTTTTTTGAGTCAATACTTGATGCTGAATAGTTATTATTTTTGTTCTGTTTGAGACAGGGTCTCATTTTGTAGTTCTGGTTGGCCTACAACTCACTTTGTTATGTTGACCAGGCTGGCCTTGAAGACACAGAGATCTCCTGCCTCTGCCACCACACCTCGCAGTCATTAGCATTTTTGTTAGATCTATAACCAGGCTAACACGTGCCATCAAGCAAAGGGCCCGGCCAAGGTGTGGAAGGCCATTTGTAAGACTAAGCATCAAATATAGTTTATGGGTCCAAAATGTAGCATGAGTAGCGTCCCTATCTTAATCCACATGGTTTATAGCTGTATTCTGCAGCTGCTAGCAATTTTAGAGAATTAAAGTGCATTATATGGCTTTGGAGATAATACAATCTTGTTAGATTCACGAGGCGGCATTAACCTATTAAACACAATGTGAGATACTCTGTGCGGCTACTCTTTCTAAGCGAAATAGCCATATCTATTTTAATTTTGTAATTTTATTGAAGTTAGCATCAAGTTAAAAAATCTTATGTGCAGCTCATTAATATACACATGCACAAAATATAAGTATATTATGTACAATACTGTATTTAAAGATCTAAAATATTCCAGAACAAACAGTACCTCAACACCATTCCTGCTGCTCCAATGAATTCTGTTCTTGAACTTCATGAAAATGGAAATATGTGAACATACTGGATGTATAAGTCTGTTGCTTGATTTAGTTAACTAATCAGCTTGTTTATTATTCCATAAATATAATGCTGTTGTCATGAATATGTTGGACATGCCTATGATCCTAGTACTTGAAAGCAGAGGCAGGAGGATGCCAAGTTTAGGACCATACTGGACTACAATGTAAGACCCTACCAAAACAAAACAAAACACAAACCACACAAGCCAGGTCTTTAATCCCAATGACTTGAAGGAGGAAAAAAGTACTTGCTTCAGTTTCAGAACAAGTTCAAGTCTAGCTTGCTGAACTCGGTGAAATTGTTTCAAAATCTAAAAAATAAATAACCTTTAGTTTTATGTGTATGAATACTTTGCAAGCATGTATATGCACCAAGTGTGTGCCTGGTGTGCGTGGAGACCAGAAGAAGGCATTAGCTCTCCTGGGACTGGAATTACAGATAGCTGTGAGCAGCCACGTGGGTGCTGGGAATCGAACACCAGTCTTTTGAAAGAGTAGTCTGTTTTAAGTCAATGAGTCATCTCTCCAGCCTAAATTTAAAAAAAAAAAATTAAAACTGGGGCTATAGTTAAGTAATAGAGTGCTTGCCAAGCATATGCAAGGTCCTGAGTCCAATCTACTATCTTTTAAAAAAAAAAAAAAAAAAAAAAGGAAAGGAAAGGAAATAAGGAAGAGAAGAAAGAAATAAAGGGAAAGGGGAGGGAGAGAGTTCCTGAAGGCAGCGAAGACGAACAGTCCTGGGGACACAGACCAGTGGTTGAATGCTGGCCTACCAAGTACGAGTGCCTAGGTTCACGCTGGAGTACTGGGAAAGACGAGCCAACAAATGAAAGCAACCCAGAAAGTCTGTATTCACAGATTTTGCCACCAGGAGAGAAGTTCTCAGATCTTTTCTTGACTATTCTTGGGTTTGTTTCTGGACTCTATTCTGCACCCCTCCCCCTTTTAAGACAAGGTCTCCCTGTTTCTCCTCAGGCTGGCCTTGAACATCCTGCAAGTCTAGCAGGGCCCATTTCACCTTTTAACAGCACTTTCTGTCCTATATTGTAATCTTTTCAGGTAGCTCTATCCCAAAGAAATTGAAGGGTGTGGTGGCAGATGCCTGGAAATCCCAGCATTTACGGGGTAGAAGCGGCAAGATCCCAGGTTGAAAGTTGGGCTGGTTTTTGAGACCATTTCAGAACAAAACAAACCAACCAAAAAAACCCCTCCAAATAAAACCCAAACAACCCAGTTCCAAACATCCAAACCCAAAGAATGTTCTTTGATGACACAAACGTTCTACTTGTGCTTTCGACCACAAGGCAGCCACTAGCCACGTGAGGCTACCGAGCAAAAGCCGCTAGGCACTGAGAAATGGATTTAGAGGTTTTGTTCTTTGCCCCCAGTGCTGGGGGATGAACACGGGGCTTCACCGAATTTCTAATTCCAGAGCTGAGTTAATTGTAGAAAAAAAATTTAAAATTCAATATTGGACACCATAGTTTATGCTTCTCTACCCCTTCACAGTTCTTCACTTATCTTGGCCAAAAGGCCGAGAAGCATCTTCCACATCTCTTAAGATTGTCAGATGGTAAGATTTTAAAGCACATGAGTTCACCAACATTGAGTTATCTTAAATCTGAGGCAAAACGATTTCCGGAGCCAGGCACTTGTTTCGTAGAAGGGGACTTACATGTACTTTGAACAGACAACACTAACTTTGGAGCTGTGAGTCTTATCTTAAACAAGACACTCTCCCAAATGCCTTCACTTTTCCTATAAAGCTTTGTTTGGCACAAAACTTGTTGGGACCGACATCACGGTAATGTGTTCTAAAGTTGAACAAAGGCCATTAGACCAACCTAAATGCTATTTAAAGAGAATTCATATCCTGCATTTTAAAAAACTTGAAGACTAAGGAGAAAAGGAG
>CABHPQ010154874.1:0-13470 GCA_902168405.1 Peromyscus aztecus
GTACAAAATATTGGCACATTGTTGGGCTATTCAACATTCCCTGTGGGTGGACCCTCCATTGAAATCTTTTAACCGGTTGAGAATTATTGTAAGTAGGCACCTTGAAGGCAAATCTTTCTCTGTCTTTTTCTTGTAAGGGTATTGAAAAACACTCCACAGCCACCAGTCCACAGTTTATTGGCTTCCACTAGTGTGGCCGGTCATCTCTGCAGGTCTTCCCATCATGATCTCGACATCCCTCACCTGAAGTATCTCTCCTCTGTCTCATCAATTGGATTCCTGGATTCTCATCAATTGGCCGAGTATCTCTGTATCTGTCTCCATCTGTCACTGAACAAAGGCTCTATGATGACAGCTAGATTATTTCCTAGGCTGGTCACCAGAGTAGACTGGTCCAGGCACTCCCTGGAGCACTGCCAGCAGACCAAGGTGGGGTCAACCTTGTGGATTCCTGAGAGCCCCCCCAGCACCTTGCCTTTTCCTATTCCCATGATGTCCTCATCTATCATGGTATCTTCCTCCCTGCCCTCCCACTCTGTCCCCATTCCAGCTTGACCCTCCCATTTCCCTATGTTCTCATCCCCTACTCCTCACCCTCTGCCACCCTCCACCCAGTCCACTCATGTAGATCATAGGGATAATTTAAATCATAAAATAATTCATACTATATAACAAGATAACGTTAAATTAGAATTGGTGGGAAAAATAGATGAAGAGAAAATAAAGACTGGAAAAGAAAGAGACTTTTGGTATGAAATCATACCTGGAAACTGTAGAGGCTGACTTGAAGAGGCCTGCCAAGTTTGACCACCGGATGTCTGATGAACATTAGGAGGACAACAACAGAGGTGAATCAATGCACCCAGGTTACTTTATAAAGCACAGTGGCTGGTCATCATTGCTGACTCCTCAGAAACATGATTCCTCTCACAGCACTTAGTTTTCATATTCATAAGACACTTGCAGTGTGCTCATCAAGAGATTAATCTGGCCTCTGTTTATCCAGCCCTTGACCAACAGAAATGACAAAATTAGATGCTACAGTGAACAGATATATTCCCAAGACTGCTCTAAGAACATGCAGCTAAGTGTTGTAGTAAGTTACCCAGTCATAAACCAAGTTTAAATTCTCACTCATGATAAGAGTGACATGTATCATGTTCAAAGAAGCAATCTAGAATGGTACAGCAAACTCTGTCACACCCCAGGAGCAGGTGGTGAAATAAGTTAAGCTCTTTATGTTTTCTAATATATCAGCTTCCTTAATTTCTTAATGGTGGTTTTTAAATACTTAATGATTCTCTAACGTAGATTTCAAAAGCCACAGACTGCAGTATCAATGCATAGCCAAGTCAGGACTTTTAAGGTAATAGGAGAAACTTGGCACAAATTGTACATGCCACTTTGTACATGTAATTCTACCACTGACCCTGAGTATGACTTAGATGATGGACTTATAAAGCAGCTCAGTGTTAGCCTCATGTTAGCTCTTCATCTTAAGTTCTCAAAAATTGTTTTACATTTGAGAGAGAGACACACACACCCAAATTAACCTTTATCCTATATGTTCATTGAACATTTATTATGTCATGGCAATTTTCGTGAATTATTTTATTAAATTATTTATTTATAATTAAATTATAAATAATTAAATTATAAATAATTAAATTATATTATTTATTTAAATTATTTATTGAATTACATTATTAAAAATGTAAAATTTGATTATATCTGTCTGGATAAGAATTCACTGTTTAAATGGGGAAGCATGCATAAAGAAATGATTGCAGTAATATGACAAATGCCAATAGGAATAAATAAGAAAGACCATCTCCTTATGGCAGTATAGAGAAAAGGCCATACCTATTTGGAATTTCTTCTTATAATTCCAGTTTTGCTAGCTAATGGTGGCATGATAGGGTGACATTCATTCAGACATCAGAAGTGCTTTCAGGACCTTGCCCAGCCTGTCAACCTACTGCTAAGTACCACATAAGGCAGGACCTGAGTGGGCTAGGTGGTACAGTTACTAGAAATTCACTCTTTCTCTTCAAAATGTTTGCTTGGCAATTGGCAGTAATTATTCATGCACTTTTGACAGTGATTAGGAAATCATGGCTGTAGGTTCTACATGGCATGTTATGACACAAATGTTTTAGGTTAGAACACAATCCTGGAACTCACAAAGCAAGGAGAAGCCTCATGGAAGGCGTGAGGCTGAACCTGTACCTGAGAACTGGGTTGAGAGTAAAACAGTTTGAGAGGGGATGGCTCAAGAGTCCAGCTTCAAACTCTTGTTGAGTGTCTACCGAGAGCCAAGTTCATGAACAAAGCTCCAGAGTAGATAGAAAGAAGCTGTGTGGGTTCGTGGGACACCCAGGCTATATGGGAGAGCTGGTGAGGTCTGGAAATAAGCACAGAGGGAGACGGAATTAAGAAAAAATTCACAGCTGGATTTAAGGTGTTTAGAAAGATTGGTCAACTTTTGTGTTTGGATTAAAAACAAAACAAAACAAAACAAGAATTATCTAAGGTTTTTTGAGTGTGAGACAGAATTGCT
The DNA here is from genome assembly GCA_902168405.1 of Peromyscus aztecus. NCBI lineage: Eukaryota > Metazoa > Chordata > Mammalia > Rodentia > Cricetidae > Peromyscus > Peromyscus aztecus. The sequence goes on from CABHPQ010154874.1 coordinate 2,561, forward strand.
GAAAAAGTCCAGAGAGAAAATGTTTATTGGGGCTGTTAAGAAGATGCAGCTGGCAAAGCAGATCCCTCATTGATGCCTTCCAAATCATCTTCCCTTAGTCACCAGTCAATAGTAGAAACAAGACTAAAGGGCCATAGGATTTGCATAAGAACAAATGGAGAGATCTTGTCTCCCATCAGCCTCCTTTTTTTTTATCCTAACAATGTGTGTCCCAGGTGGGTAGCTGAACAGTAAGAGAAGCAGGACCTATAGTAAGCTTAGCATCCTGGCTTAAAGCCTCTTATGGATTGTAAGAGGGAAGGCATGGAGCTTGGTGTCTCCCATGTGACAACCAGAATCAGATGCTGGGTCATAGAAGACCCAAGAGTAAGTCACCAAGTCCTATGCTGCTGCCTAATAGAGAAGGACATTGAGGGCTCAGAAAGAAAGTGTGTCATGCAACATACCAACCCACTGACAGAAAAAGACCTGGCTGTGAGTCCTGCTCTTTCTTTGCATTAAGCTGTGGCTCTCTTCCAGATGCTATTTTTCTTGATGAGGTTGGTTCTTCCCTGCTAGCTTCCTGTTTATGCCACACACACCATGGTTCATCTGTTTAAAGAGACTCTTTAAATGGGCTTTGAATGGACTTGCATAATTTTCTATTTAATCCTCAGATTGTACACTTGTGTGTGTAACCCCTGGATAGAGAAGCTTAGGAAAGGACACAGATTTTGCAAGACAATTTTTGCGTCCTTGCCCTGAAGACAACCATGGTCCCCTTAATCCTTTCCCTACCTTCCTCGGCAGGAGAACAATCCCTTGGCTCATTGTGGTGGTTAGGAAGGGGTAATGATGAGAATAGAAAACGGCATTGGTAGATTCACTGGCACAGATAAGTAGGAAGGTGAAGAGGCCACACATCCTTCCCCTCAGCTCTGCACACTAAGAATTTTCTTTGGAGCCTGATTATGCATGTCTGAGAATGAGTGATAGGAAGGACAATCCTCAGCAATCTTCCATCTCTGGCCATCCTTAACTCTGGAAAACAGGGAGAATTGAATGTGAAATGCCCTGCCAGAGGCTACTGTGTTTGAGCATTTAGCCCCAACTGATGGTGTTGGTTTTTGAAAGGTTGCAATACCTCTAGGGTATGGAGTCTTGCCATAAGGGGGTCATCCCTTGATGCCTGAGAGTTTGTAGCCTAACCCATTTCCTGCTCTCTCTCTCTGTTGCCACACCCTGTAAGTCAAAATAACCCCTTCTTCCTTGTTTATTGTCAGATTCTTGGCTATCACGATGAGGTAAGTTAACTCTTACAGTCAGGAAAGATCAAGACCAGTGGATGCCTGAGGCTGTTGGAGATGCTGTCAAAAAAAGAGCAAGGCTTGAGGTTCAAAGACATGTTTAAAGAGTTCCATACAGGAACACTTGGGAATGGTATTAAGAGGTTGTTAGGAGCAGGCATGTAGCTTTCATAATTTTGAAAAAACAAACCCATTCTTCTATTAATGAAATCATGTTGATGTAATTTCTCCATTGCCCCTCTGACTAGAGTACCCAAGCACAGATCACATGTAACCTTAAAAAAAAAAAAATCTCAGCAGGCCTCTAAATAACTAATACTAGATCACATAAAATGATTCGATAGTGTAAGTAAAGGATGCATAGTTTCAAATGTGGGAGTGCTGTGGGATGTTCTGTATGACAAATGTGTTGCTAATAAAACACTGATTGGCCAGTGGCTAGGCAGGAAGTATAGGCGGGACTAACAGAGAGAATTAAAAGAACAGGAAGGTGGAGGGAGTCTCTGCCAGCCACCACCAGGACAAGCAGCATGTAAAGATGCCGGTAAGCCACAAGCCATGTGGCAAGGTATAGATTTATGGAAATGGATTAATATAAGACATAAGAACAGTAAGCAAGAAGCCTGCCACGGCCATACAGTTTGTAAGCAATATAAGTCTCTGTGTTTACTTGGTTGGGTCTGAGCAGCTGTGGGACTGGCAGGTGAAAGAGATTTATCCTGACCGTGGGCCAGGCAGGAAAACTTAAGCAACAAATGGCGCCAGAACGTGGGGCAGGAATTTCCACTTAAAACCTGAGAAAGCATAAAAAGACGATTCTAAAATGGAGCTAAAACAGCTTCCTAGTTGTCTTTGTCAAGTTAGCCGCAGCCTGCAGGCTTGAGTTACTGTATGGCGGGTTCCTGGTGTGCGTGTTTGACCTGCAGTATGGTGGGAATGAGGCCTCTGCAAGTGGCACATTAAGCTGCATTGTGGATTTAGCCTTTGCTAGTACAAAACAAAAAAAAAAAAAAGAGGTTTCTGGGCTACACACTGCTTTGATAGAAGCATAGACCCACGAAGGCTCCCAGAGCTGGTGGTAAACGTACCACCACCATGTTGGGAAGTTGAGGTGGGTGGAGCCAGCAGCCACAGCACCGTTTCAGTCTTAGAATGCTGCAGTTTAAAGTAACAGGTTCAAAATAAGACAGATTCAGATGGAACAAGACTTTAAATGCTTTAAAATGTGTGTAAAAATGTACGTAGGCTTCAAAGAGAGATAAAAAGGAATATATACAGTTATATAAAGAAATAGATAGCTTTGAAAAATGAAGTCGTTAAAGAGACAGTAAAGGTAGTATAAAATATAAGCCATGTAAAGATGGATATTACACAGAGAATCTGGATTGTATTGTCTTTAGGATTCTTAACTGCAGAGAGATATTTGATTGTAAAAGAAGCTGAGTTAAACCAATATGTATATTTTAAAGATACCTTGACTTCAAAATTTGGATGTAAGGATATGTTGCTTTGGAAAGGAGGCTCTGATTTTGTTCTCACAGAAAGCCAGAGGCTATGGATTTGTTCCAGATTAAGATCCATCAGGTTTGACCAGCCAAGACCACCTGAAAGGTCTCCGATGACACCATGGCTCAGATGATCCAACATCCAGAACCGTTTCAAGGCAACTGGCTCAGAGGGTACACTTTCACGGACTACTCCATAATCCTAAAATTTTCTTTGTGTCCCCATAAGATACAGTGCCCCCCTCCAGCAGGAAGTAGTAAGAGAAGCTATGCCCAAATTCCCAAATTATATGTAATTTACTTTAAGGTTAAAACTTTCCTTTTTGAAAAAAAAAGGGGGGGGGAAGTGCTGTGGGATGTTCTGTATGGCAAATGTGTTGCTAATAAAACACTGATTGGCCAGTGGCTAGGCAGGAAGTATAGGCAGGACTAACAGAGAGAATTAAAAGAACAGGAAAGTGGAGGGAGTCTCTGCCAGCCACCGCCAGGATAAGCAGCATGTAAAGATGCCGGTAGGCCATGAGCCACATGGCAAGGTATAGATTTATGGAAATGGATTAATATAAGATATAAGAACAGTTAGCAAGAAGCTTGCCACGGCCATACAGTTTGTAAGCAATATAAGTCTCTGTGTTTACTTGGTTGGGTCTGAGCGGCTGTGGGACTGGCAGGTGAAAGAGATTTATCCTGACCGTGGGCCAGGCAGGAAAACTTAAGCAACAGGAGCAGGCATGTAGCTTTCATAATTTTGAAAAAACAAACTCATTCTTCTATTAATGAAATCATGTTGATGTAATTTCTCCATTGCCCCTCTGACTAGAGTACCCAAGCACAGATCACATGTAACCTTAAAAAAAAAAATCTCAGCAGGCCTCTAAATAACTAATACTAGATCACATAAAATGATTCGATAGTGAAAGTAAAGAATGCATAGTTTCAAAAAATTAAATTACTTTGTTCTATCGTTGATTGTTCTTATAAATAATTTTTGTGTTGTGTGACATTCCAGAATGATCACTTATGGACACTTGGCTATTTACATGCTATTGCACATTTATTATCAATATACATGATGAAGCACTCTAATTTTAGAGTATAGGTGTATGTATGTTGATTATAAACAGTGAGTATCCCAGGACTTCATTAATATGCAATGCACATGAAACACACAGTGGGTTTTTATTCACTTAGCAGGGCTAGGATTTATCTACGTAGTTTATATTTTATATTTGAGTGAAGTTAAGTAGCAGAAACATTACAACATAGACAATGGTATTAACATATTCAATGCGCAGCTCGGCTCTTACTGCTTTACACATGTAATTAGGTTGTTTCCATGGAAATGATCTAATTACAGACTTCTCCTTGGCCTGGATAATCACATTTGCTGTGCTTTGGCAGCAGTGTTTTCCTTATTTTGTTGAATGGCACCACTTGACATGATGTTCTCTCCAAAGATGAATAATAATTTTTCCTTGGGGAGAAAAATAATTTTTTTGAAGAAACACACTGTTAAATGTGACTTGAAAAGAGGTTATAGACATGTAACAGATCCTGCCAATAAGAAAATAACTATTACCCTGGAGAACATAATCTATTTTTATCGTGTGTGTGTGTGTGTGTGTGTGTGTGTGTGTGTTTGTACTGTTGTTGTTAATGCTGAAAATCATAGGAGCTTCTTATTTTGAAAACTGCACCATTTAAATATATTATTACTTTCAGGGGTATATTTATATAAATTATATATATATATATATTAAATATATATAATAATATGCTTAGCTGAGTGAATTAAGTGGTATGCTGAGAAAGACAGAGAAAGTTCCAGAAGCACTGCAGAAAGACAGTTGGAGCCCATATTCAGTGACAATATTAGTTTGCAAAAGGCTATTCATGAAGAGATATTAGACTATAGTTGCTATTACAGTCGTAAACACCTTAAAATCATTTAAGACTTATTTTGGCAAAGATCAAAATGCAGTCCTCCCTGTGTATTGATGAGAAAGGGGAAGTAAATAGTCATGAGGAGACTTTATGTCCCCTAATCCCTTCAGAAAACACCAGAAGATGGAAAGAAGTTCAGCTCTTATGCATGTATGAGATTCCAGCTTGCTGTAATACAACCTCACAAGAAGTCCTTATAGGACAGACTGTGTAGACTCATCTATGGGTTATCAAGGTGTGTGGGGTCCAAAGTCCACAACATCCACTGTCCAGATACCTGGCACCCAGGCACTGACCATCAAATACTCTGTCCTTTAAGACCTATGGGGATGACTTCAAACACAAAAGCAGAACACACCTGCAAGTAGTAAGTATCTTGGAGCTCCCTCCTGAACATAATTTTGTAGGTAATAGAGTGGGTGGTATCAGTTTTTGGTAACCTAATTGATTAAATGGCACAGTGCTTAAAAATAATTTTAATGATAACTGATTTTCTATTCATACAAAGTCAGCCCTTATTAAATATCATATGGTTTGGGTTTTAGAATTATATAGTACTGTTTTCCTCAGGAAAAAAAAAGGGGTTGTATTCATTTTCTCCTCATGCAGCAGATGCTGCACATGGGTCTGTGAATAAAGTGAGGAATCAGAAAGATTCCTTATCACTGGGTGTAAAAAAACAAGAGCTAGAAAACCTGAGCAGGTTCATGTCCATGCTAAGTCATGTAATACAGGGAAATGTAACTCTCAATGGCAACAAAGGAGAGGGAAGCTAATGATTCATTATAGCAGAGTCAACAGCAAGGAACATGGACCAGACATCACAGATTAACTGGACAAGAATGGAACCCTCTTGGTATAGATGGTATGATGACTGATGAGACTAGAGCACACTCAAGGATCACAGTGTCACAGTGTTGGTAAATCATGTTGGTTCTCAAACATACTTGGCTTCTGTTTCAACCATGAGAACAGCCATCATGACCTGTATTGTGGTACCTGTTGCTGCTGTCACCTTTTGAATCCAGTTTTGAAGCAGTTGATTTTATAAAAACCAATCTGATGTTTTTATTGTGAAATATCAAGACTGCCTACAGGAACTTTCCTCCTATGGTCTTGGGAAAGCCATTTCCTATTTCTGGTAAACCTGTACTTTCCCCTTTTAACTCTGCTTCTCCATGACAAGGTATATTTATGTTTAGTTTGTTTACAGATGAACTTATAGTATGAACACATGTGTATAATAGAAAATTGTTTTTGATTGTAGACCTCTATCCTACTCATCAGGTGTTGGCCTAAAACTATTGAATGCATCTTTGTTCATAGCATGAGATGCTGCTATGAGAAGCCAGGAGCATTGAGACAGGAAGGCCAGTTGTCTGTTGCAGAGTGGTGTGTTAGCTGGCAGAATCTGTTGTGTGTAAGAATGAATGATGGTTGGAAAGCTAGCCATAAAGCATTGGGAACATGGAACCAATGACTTGCATAGCCTCTATTCATTTTTTATTATATGGAGGGTAGTTTTTTATTGAGTAGCTTATTGAGTGTGGCAGTGTTTTAAGCATTTGAAGGCCACAATCAAATCAGAACACTGAAAGAGTGACATGTTTAAATCAGAAATACACACTATTTCTGGATGGTTAAAGGTCAGAGAGGGACTGGGGACATGCTTATCAAGGAAGGTCCTTACATGAAAACCATGAGAGTCTAAGTTTGGATTGCAAGACCCATGTGAAAAGACAGGCACAGTAGCATACAAAGCCAATGATGACAAAAGTCAGAAAGAGGTGGCTGTCTGGAGCTCACTGACCAACTAGCCTTCTGGTGAAGCTCCAGACCACTGAGAAATAGTCTAAAATAGAAGGTGGGAGGTATCTGAGGAATGACATCTATGCCTGTCCTCTGACCTTCACATACTCACATACATACATATGCACATACACACATGTACACCCACACCCCTCACATAAGCACCCACTAAACTTTTTTGAAAAAAAAAAACCAAATAAATATTAGTATTCTGTTAGTAGATCATGGAGCAGTCTTAATGGTAAGCTAGAAAAACTGAGCCCCCAAATCATTTTCCCATAAAAAAATTAAAAAAAATTAGCACTAACCAGACTAATGTAAAGAGTGTTGTGTTTTATTGTTAGTGTGTAGGTAATGTTGCATACTGAAGAAAAGTTACCATATATTTACTTACTGAGTGCTACAAGGAATTTCATGTAATTAAATTGAAAAACTGTGAACCAGAAGTTCATTCTAGGTGCAGGGTTAATGATGGTATTCGGTGATAAACATGTTAATGAGCCCCACTTAGGTGAACACATTGGAAGTACAGGTACCCTTAACCTTGGGAATTGTGGCAACAGATACTTAGTGGGACTGGGTTCTTGATCTCCAATACATATAATAGTTCAAGTCTATTTCTTGCCTGGTATGTGATATGACAGTTCTAAAAGGAAGTAAGATGAAGTGAATATTTAGAAGAATCCCTCTATGACTGGCTGTGTTATTGTTTCCTGTAAAAATGAAGGTAGTGTGCTCTAACTGGTTATGCAGTCACATGTTCTTTCATTCAATATGTCTGTCAACATCCTCTCTCTTTGCTGTTATTCCTAAGTTTTGGGTTACAGGGACATAGAGTGTCAATGGCTTGGATATCATGGGAATCACAAAACTGAAGAACTCTGTGTACTCTGTGACATATTAAAACAGTTCTACACATTCTCAATTCAAAGCAGGTCTTTGAAAGTTGGAGATGGAACTTAGTGGTAGAGTGCTTGACTAGCATGTTTTAAGAGCCCAGATTAAATCCTTGGCACTGACAATCAATCAATCAATCAATCAATCAATCCATCAATCAAACAAACAAACAGAAAAGGTGTATAAGGGGAGAAACTAAAATTGGAATAATCTGTGTCTTAGTAATTAGTATTATGCTGATGTAAATATCTTACTTTTGAGACTTGTATATGAAATGCAAGATAAAGAGATGCTGGATGAAGGGCCCAAGGCAAAGTTCTTTTATTCAGCAATTCTTCTATGTGTCTGCAATTATAGAAAAAATAAATATGAATCTTAAAAGGGGGCTTCGCGATGCTCTTCTCAGGTCTTCCAGTTCCAATGCTGGCTTGACCCTTTTGCCTCTGGATTTCCAGTGAATGCTAGAAGTCAGAACAGCACAGGACAAGGGCTAGAATGACACTGGAAACACTCACTGCCATTGTAGTCCACCACTGTAGATGTCAAAGGCCAACTTCCTGAGCACTGAATTGTATAACTGTCAGCTCTGGGGATTGTTGTCATCATCATGCCAGTGCTGTGTATTTAAGACAGAGGCATGGGAACCATGTGGAGATGGTTTCTGACACTTTTACTCATTTACTTGTGGGTGTTCATATTGATCCTTATTTGTGTATGAGCATGTGTATGTGCATGTGTGATTGTATGTGAATGCACATGAGTTGTAGGCTGTGGTTGAGGTCAGGTATTTTCCTCAATAACTTTCCAATTTCATTTCTAATGTAAGGTTTCTTCTTGAACCCAGACCTGACTGTTTCATCTAGTCTAATTTGCCAGCTTGTTCCAGAGTTCTTGTCTTTGTCTCACAGGTGCTAGGATTACTGCTGGGGCACTAAAATGACCTGGCTTTTATGTGAGTACTGGAGATCTGAATTCTGGTCTTCATATGTGCATAGCAAGTGTTTTATCCACTATGAAGATGTCTCATTGAAAATGATCTGGTCCAGTTCTTTCATTTCACAGATAAGGAAACTGAACATGAGCAATGATGGAATTTATATGGAACGCTACTGCTAATGATCATGGAAACCAGGATTAGAAACCTGTCTCGACCTGTAATGAGATGCTTTCTCTATTCCAAGCTGCTTTTTATACACTTCAGATTCTCTGGATTTGAATGAATGAATGAGGTGCCAAAATCCTACAGATAATTCATTCATTCTGTTATAATCAGACCCTCATCACTTACAACACACACTATAGATCCTCCTGGGAAGTCTAATATAAGAAATAACTCTGTGGGTAGTGGTATGCATGACTGCCAAGAAATACTGGCTGAACTAAGTTATTCACTAAAAAGATCGACCAAAACATTCCTCTCTTCTGTAATTAATTTTTATAAGCATCTGCATGTCTGGATTGACACCAGAAATGGAAAGTGCCAAAGAAACACTACCATGTGTTTCTTGGAGTTAAATATAGCTCAAGAGTCTAGGTGATTTGTGTATGTATGTATGTGCTCATGTGTATGCACGTGTATGTTTACATTTATGTATGTGTATTTGTGTGTGTGTGTGTGTGTGTGTGTGTGTGTGTGTGTGTGTGTGTGTGCATGCCCGCGCGCACGTGCGCATGCATGCCTGCACAAGCGGAAGTCAAGAAACAATTTTGGGTGTCATTCCTTGGGTACCTTCTATCTTTTGTCTGAAACAGAGCTTCTCATTGTTCTGAAGCTTCATTAAGCAGGCTAAACCAAGTAGCCAATAATCTTCCAGAGATCTGCCTGTCTCTGTCTCCCATCTTTGCTAGGATTACAAATGTCTACCACTGTGCCCAACTTTTTACATGAGTTCTCGGAATCTGAACCTAGGTCCTCATACTCGTGAGGCTAGTACTTTACCAAGTGAGCCATCTCCTCAGACTCAGGTGGATTTTATTTTTAAAATGGTACATTAGGTAAGGTTCACTTTTCTGCCGGGGTCACAGGCTTGCACTGTTTATAGGTCTGAGAAATTTTTGCCTAACACCACAAAGACTATATCAAAGCAAATGGCTGTGCATTAGAGCAGACACAATAGATACAACTGTAGCTAGCATCTAATCCCATTTTGTTTACTGTCTTTTAGAAAAATGCAGATTGAGATAGTTACAACTATTGAAAACATGAAGTATATTTCTTTATTGGCTCCTATTTCCTCCAGGATATCCTGGCTATGGTTTCTTCATTCTCTCTATGAAATATGCTTCACCAACTCCAGTGACTGTCACCTTTCACAATGTGACTCAGTCCTGAAAAGTTCACCCTTGAATCCCCTTTCCAGTTTGTTATGATGCTCTTTGCATCTCCTTTGTTGTTAGACATGACAACCTGTGCGTAAGGAATAGAACAGCCCCAGGGCCTAGGACTCTGAAAACTGTCTCCCTCAGCAGCTGCAAAACTTAGGAGATTTTATCATAATTATGCAGACCTTGCCTGGGATCAATAAGGGAATTCGTGGCTTACCCCGGTATTTCTTCGGTGTAGTTTTCTTTCAGTCTTCTCTCTTTACTGAGCATCACCCCAGTCTCCAGCCTCTTCTTTCATTTTCCTCATCTAGCCTTTCTCCCATTTCTTTTCCTTCTCCCTCTTCCTTTTTCTGTCTATCAGATGTCATCATAGAACCTCACTGTATTTGGAGCTGGGGTAGAGACAAGTCCGTTGATGAACAGGCTTTCTGTTATGTGAGTGTGTGCCTCTGGCTGTCCCTTTCTGTGGCATCACTATGCAGACTTTGCATATGCAGTCCTTCTCAGATTCTGCCTGGCTCAGTGTGACTCCCACCCCATTCTCCTCTCTCCACTGTAAATCTCTGCACCAGTCTCTAAGGTCACACACTGATGAGAAATAACTGTCAGGCAGCATCAAGATATTTAATGACGGTATAAAAGAGCCTGGGAATAACGTCCTTTGAGCAATTTGTTACATATTTAATTTAGGAAAGATTGTTACAGTATCAGGGGAGGAAAGGTAGAAAAGATATGGCTCCCCATAAAAATTCAGTAAAAACACACATATAGTCCTCTATTTGTTGAAATACTGTCATTCTGTGAAGAAAGGGGGACAGCAAGGTGGTTGCTGTTGAGTGCTCTGCCAGGGTGGCATAGAGGAGGGATGAGAGTGTCAGGCTGTACATTTTATCTTTCCTGGAGCTCCAAAGAAATGAAAATGCCATAAAGTTCAGGAGAGCAGAAATTCTGAGCTTCTAAAAGGAAGGTTCCTGTGAAGGGTGAGCCAGCTGGGCCATGAAATGAACTTGAATTTGGAGTCATATGAAACCTGTTTTCCATCACTTGGCAGCAGAGCAGGAACCAAGGTCCCAGTCACATGAACTCTCTCTCTCTCTCACTCTCTCTCTCTCTCTCTCTCTCTCTCTCTCTCTCTCTCTCTCTC
>CABHPQ010154875.1:3641-17985 GCA_902168405.1 Peromyscus aztecus
TAGACAAGACTGAATTATTGATGCTTTTAAAGACTCACTTCACTTGAAAGTGAAGGGATACAAAAGATAACCTTTGAAAATAAAAGCCCAAAAAAATAGGAGTAGCTATAACCATATCAGATACAACAATTTTTATTTTATTTTTATTATTAAGAAATTTTCTATTCACTTTATATACCAACCACAGATCCTCTTCTCCTCCCTCCTCCCCAGCATTCCTCCCCCAACTCATCCCCCATTCCCTCCTCCTCCAAGGCAAGACCTCCTATGGGGAGTCAGCAGAGCCTGGTACATTCAGCTATGGCAGGTCCAATCCCCTCCCCCTTGCACCAAGGCTGCACAAGATGTTCCATCCAATGTTTAGGCATTGGGCTCCAAAAAGCCTGCTCATGCACCAGGGATGGATCCTGACCCCACTGTCAGGGGGCCCCTTAAACAGTTCAAGCTGGATAACTGTCTCACCTATGCAGAAGGCCTAGTCCAGTCCCATGGGGGCTCTACAGCTGTTGGTCCACAGTTCATGAGTTCTCACTAGTTTGGTTTGGTTGTCTCCGTACCTTTCCCCTTCATGATCTCGATGTCTCTTGCTCATACAGTCCCTCTTCCCTCTCATTGATTGGACTCCTAGAGCTCGGCCCAGTGCTTGCTTGGCTGTGGATCTCTGCATCTGCTTTCATCAGTTACTGGATGAAGGCTCTATGATGACAGTTAGGGTATTCATCAATCTAATTACCCGAGTAGGCCAGTGTGGATTCCTGAGAACTTCACTAGCACTCTAGAAACAATTTTTAAATCAGTACTGTAAAACAAGATAAAGAGGGTCAATCTATAATGACAAAGAGGTCCGTTAACCAAGAGGATATAACAACAATAAATATTCATGCCTCTAACATTTGAACACTTAAATACACAGACCAAATGTTAGTAGATCTGAAGGGAGGGAGAATATATAACACATAAAAGTGGGTGACCTCAGTACTCCACTTTTAATAATGGACGTATCTAGTTTAAAAACAAATTTTAAAAAAAACCACTGGACATAACTATACTTCAGAACAAATATACTTAACAGACATATAGAGAATATATAATCCAACAGCAAGTACAAAGTATTTTCAAATGCAAACAGCATGTTTTCCAGAACAGATCAAATACTGGGCAACAAAACAAGTCTTAAAAAAAACTTAAGAAGATGGAAATTATATCAAGTGTTATCTAAAACTAGAATCAGGAAAGGAGAATTTTTTTTGAAAATTCAAATACAAGTTAAATTAACCATGCTCTTGAGAAACTAATGAGTCAATAAAGAAATAAAAATAGAAACAAAATATACTAAAACCTTATAGAATACAGCAAAAACTGTTTTAAGGGGGAAGTTTGTAATAATAAATGCCTATATTCAAAAGAAGATCCCAAGGAAATATCCTGATGTCATATGTCAAGGAATTAGAGCATATGAATGAACTAAATCCAGTGTTAGCAGAGGGTGGAAACAATAATGCAGGTGGCCTTTATATTTATATACACTAATAATCAGCCAAAATAAATAGGGAAAAAGAGAGAGGCAAAAAGATATCAAAGAAGAAATAGAGAATCACAGAAGCCAAGAAACTGGATCACCTAGAAGTGGATGAATTTGTAGAAAGATATATCTACCAAGGCCAAATCACAAAGGAAAAGAAAATCTGGACAAACAAATAACAGGATTAAATCAGTAATAGAAAGTCTCATATCAAAGAAAAGTCCTGGGATGACAGCCTTATTGCTCAATGCAAACATTTAAGGAACAATATTGATTCTTCTCACACACTTCTAAGAAAATGTGAGGCAAGAGAATGCTGCCAAGTTCATTTTATGAGGGCATCATTTTCCTAATACCAAAGCCAGATAAGAACATTACAAAAACAAAAAAGTAGAAGAAAATTACACTCCAACATATCCGATGAAGAAAATTACAAATCCTTCAATCAAATGTTGGTAATCAGGAGTGTAGGTTTTTGTTTCTTTTTATTCTTTGCTTTTTGGGGGCCCACTACTCAGCTCTCAAATACACAGAAACTTATTCTTACTTATGAATGTCTGGCCTTAGCTTGGCTTGCTTCTAGCCAGCTTTTCTTAAACTATCTCAGCTACCTTTTGCCTCTGGGTTTTTACCTTTCTCTTTTCTATATACCTTTCTTTCCTTCTTACTCTGTGGCTGGTTGTGTGGCTGACCCCAGGCATCCTCCTCCCCTTCTCCTTTTTCTCATTTCTCCTCTTCTCTTCCTATTTATTCTCTCTGCCTTGCAGCCTTTCCTATCCCTCTCTCCGGCCTTGCTATTGGCCGTTCAGCTCTTTATTAGTCCAATCAGGTGTTTTAGGCAGGCAAAGTAACACAGCTTTATAGAGTTAAACAAATGCAACATAAAAGAATGCAAAACATCATTGCATCATTAAACAAATATTTCACAGCATAAGCAAATGTAACACATCTTAAGCTAATATTACACAACACAAGAGTTTGCAGAGCAGTGAAGACACCATTCATCCTGATTAAGTGGAGTTTATACAGGGATGATTTCAATATAAAAAACCTCACATGATCTTATCAATCGACGTGAAACATTTATTTAACAAAATTTGACGTATTTTCTTGATTAAAAACTCCCATGGAACTTCAAGATGGCCCAGGAGGCAAAGGCACTTGAGGCCAAGGCTGGCAACCTGAGTTCAATCCCTGGGATGCACAGGATGGGAGGAGAGAACAACTCCCACAAGTTGTCCTTTGACCTCCACACACACAGTGTGGCACATACACCTGCCTTATAGGTACATAAATAAATAAGTAAATAAATGTAATAAAATCTAAAACTTTCATTGGATGAGGTATAGAAGGAGCATACTTCATCATAATAAAAAACCACACGTGATGCAGTTCATATCACACTCCGTGGTGAAAAGTTGGAAGCTTCTCTTAAAACCAAGAGCAAGGCAAGACTGGCCTTTACCCCCTTTGTCCAGTCTATCTATCTAACACTGTGCTCAAAGTCCTCATCAGAGCAATTAAGCAAGGGGGAAAAAGAAAATAATTGGAAATACACAGAAAACAACGGGACAAGATAAATATATGCATTTATGGCTAACTGATTCTTGAAAAACAACCAAGAACACAGAATGTACAAAGGACAAATCTCTACATTAAACAATATTGGTATAACTGGATATCCACATGTGATAGAATGAAATTGAAACCTCATTTTAATCACATATAGAAACCAACTTCAAGATAAAGACTTAGCTATAATATATGAAACTGTAAAAAAAATTAGAAGAAAACATGGAAAAATTCATGACACACAATAAAATAAAATGTAATTTTTTTCAAAGAAAGAAACTACACTGAGATTCCACTCCCCCCCCCCCCCAGTCAGCTAGCTCTCAATAAGAAAACAACAGACTCTGCTGAAGATGTAGGGAACGATGGAACATTTACATGCTGCTAGTTGAAATATAAATTAGTCTAGCCACTATGGAAATCAGTATGGATGTTCCTCAAAAAACTCAAAAAGAACTATCGAATGATGTGTGATAACAGCCCCGGGGGAATATACCTAAAGGATTCTAAGTCAGTGTGCAACAGAGATACCTAAACATTTATGTTTATTATATGCTGTTGGATGTCTTTCTGTATGCTGTGAATGTGTGTGACTCCCATTGGCTAATAAATAAAGCGACATTGGCCTATGGCAGGGCAGGATGGAGCCAGTCAGGAAAATCCAAGAGATAGTAAAAGGAGAAAGGAGAGTAAGGGGAGACACCAAACCGCTATCCAAGGAGCAACATGCAATGGGATGCAGGTAAAGCCATGGAACACATGGGGATACATAGATTAACAGTTATGAGTTGAGTTAAGTTATAAGAGCTAGATAGTAGGAAGCCTGAGCCATAGGCCATGTCATTTGCAATTAATATTACACCTCTGAATGATTATTTTATAAGTGGCTGCAGGACCACAGGGCCGGGCGCCTGGGCAGGACTGGAGAAACGTGGGACCACGGAGCTGGGTGAGACCCAAGAAACTTCCGGCTACATTTGGCGTCCAAGGTGGGGGCAAGAGTTTCTACCTAAAACCTGAGAGAACTTAATAAGAGATTCTTAAATGGAGCCCAAAACAGCTTCCTACTTCAGGTGTCATGCAGGACTGTTGTAGAGAGACATATCCCCTGGTCACCGTGGGCTTCACTGGCAACATGATGGACTCCAGTGGTCTCTGACTGGCCGGGACATAATACAAAGAGGCTTCTCCCAACTGCTACCTGTGGGCTTGGGAGCACAGCCACAGGCTTAAAAACACAAACATAGACTTTATACTCCTTCCCAGAAAAGCTGAATGGGGCAGAGCCAGCACCCAGGGCTGCTGCTGCTTTTGTCCTAGCCACACAGTTTAACAGTTTAAAATTTCTCCTGGTCAGAAATGATTAAAGATACACAATAGGACAGATTCAGATGGAAAAAAAAACTTTAAACAGTTTACAATATGTATAAAAAGGTACTTAGACTTGAAAGAGAAAAAAGAAAGGATATAGATAGTCATAAAAATAGACTTAAAAATAATATATAAAAATATAATAAGCTACATAAAGATGGAAATTGCACAAAGAATCTGGATTATGTTATCTTTGGGATTTTTAACTGGAGAGAGACATTTGATTGTAGTGACTGCTGAGTTAAACCAATATATATATAACTTAAAGGGATCTTGACTTCAAAATTTGGGTCTAAGGATGTGCTACTTTGGAAAAGAGGTTCTGCTTTTCTTTCCACAGAAGATGAGAAGCTGTGGATTCCTTCCAGGTTAATATGATTCCATTAAGGAAGACCCCCTGAGAGGTCTCCAAATGATCCAACATACAAAATAGTTTCAAAGCAACTGGCTCAGAGAATACAGCCTCACAGACTACTCCAGTCAGGACTTGATCATTAACCAGAATTTTCTCAGGATCCCCATAAGATTGCCAATGTCTTCAACCAACAGGAACTAGTATGACAAGCTGAGCCCAAATTCCCAAAATATTGTTTATAAATGTTTATTTTTATTTAAAGGAGGTTGATTATAAATGCAATCTCTTTTTAAAGAAGAAAAGGGGATACAGATATGATAGGATAAAAGGGTAGATTATTGAATCTACTTTTAAAGAGCAACAACTTGTTTGATATGTTTTACATTGCTATGGATTTTAGTTTATTGATACAAATTTAAAGTTAATTTTGTTATACTATATATATATTTCTATTTTTGTTTAAAGTATTATGTTTATGCAACTCATTTAAAATTGTAATATATAATTAAAAATACAAAATAATTAGTCATTTATGATAAACTTATAGTCATTTTAGTTAAGTTTCTAAGTATACATAGATAAATTTCAATTAGATAGATAATCTTCAAACACTTCAAAAACATACAAAATATGGCATTTAAAATCTTTTAAAAACTTAGACTTTTCTGGACAATGAGACATGTCAGCTCTTGGGAGCATCAATTACTTCAAAGAGGATGATGGACATCAAAGAAACTCCATATGGAGTTGTTTGCTTTCTTTATGGCAAAAGAACCATTTTGGCAAGAAACTGCTCTTGCTTGGACTGTTTGGTAATATGTTGTACATACAGGACTCATAGAAAAAACGATCACTGGATTTTGTCAAAACAAGGTGAAATGGTCCTTCAGTCCTGCTTCACAGAGGATGCTACCAGACATTCTATAGGACACAGGGAAAAGCGACTGAGAGACTCTAGGCCTATAGGCTGAAGATGGATGCCCCAACATTGCAGAAGACTTTCCAGGAAGCCAACTGTCTCTGTCATTTCCAGAATTTTGGAAGTTGCTTACAATGCATTTCCTGTTTATTTAGGTAATATTATATCTTTATGGGGTCTTTGATGGAGCTGAAGACTAGTTATAATTTTCCTTAGTTATGATAGAAGATAAATTAGATATAAAATTTTAGACTCACAGATATAGGATAGATGAGAAAATATTTTCTTTAAATTTACCAAATACAAATAGACTAGATATTGTAACTGTAATTTTTGCTTGATAACTGTTCTGTTACTATGTTAAAATTAAAACCTTTCTTTTTGATTAGACAGAAAAGGGGAAGTGCTGTGGGATGTCTTTCTGTATGCTGTGAATGTGTATTGCTCCCACTGGCTAATAAATAGAGCTACATTGGCCTATGGCAGGGCAGGTTGGAGAAAGGCAGGAAAATCCAAGAGAGATAATGAAAGGAGAAAGGAGAGTAAGGGGAGACGCCATACATTGTCCAAGGAACAACATGTAATGGGATTCAGGTAAAGCCATGGAACACGTGGGGAATACATAGATTAATATTTATGAGTTGAGTTAAGTCATAAGAGCTAGATAGTAAGAAGCCTGAGCCATAGGCCATATAATTTGCAATTAATATTAAGCCTCTGAATGATTATTTTATAAGTGGGTACAGAACCACAGGGCCAGGCGCCTGGGCAGGACCAGAGAAACAAGGGACCACAGAGCTGGGTAGGACCAGAGAAACTTCTGGCTACAATTGTTCTTCTCCCAATAGTCAATTTATAGACTTAGCTTAGTTGCCCAACAGTAGTCAAGAAATGAAAGGATTAGAGGCTGGAGAAATGGCTCAGACATTAAGAGCACTTATTCTTACAGAGGACACAGGCTCTCAGCATTCACATGATGGCTCACAATCATCTGTAACTCCAGTTCCAGGGGATCCAAAACCTCTTCTGACCTCTGTGGGCACCACTTCTGACCTCATGTGGGCAAAACATTCACACACAACAGATAAATCTAAAAAGAGAAATCAAAGAGACAAATGGATACAGATGGTGTCACACACATAAATTCTATTTATCTATAAAGTATAATGAAATTGTGTATTTTTGGGGAAAGTAGTTAGAACTGGAGATTAGTATGCTGAATAAAATAAGTCAGATTCAAAAAGACAAAGATCAGATATTTTTCTGATATCTGGATCTCAGATTATATTTTGTATGTGTGTGTGTCACGTGAAAGTTGAAGGAGGACTACTATGCAGGAAGAAGACATGTGAGAAAGGGAGAAAGACCAGTGCAGAGGTGAGCAGAGGAGAAGGGTTGCCTTACTGGGTCTGCAGCAAGCTGGGCCCCCAAAATGATAGACCATAATGATGTCTTCATTCAAGAGGTCATGTACTTTGTCATGTTTCACCACTTGATTTTCCTCAAATGTCCCTCTTTCCCCAATCCCCCCCCATCTCTCCCCAACACCGGGTAGTCTGGTTACCAGACCCAGTAAGGGTCCAATACATCAGACATGGCTCCACCCACTCCCCCACCTGGAGACCCCCTCTTCAGCTGTTCTTCTTCGTGTGGTTCCCATAACAGACCACTTTCCTTAGGATCTGTCCCCTTGAGACTCCTCTAAGACACCAAGGCCACCACTCTGCCCTGAAACGGGAGTCAGTGGGGTTGAAAACAGCAAAAGACACAACCAACAACTAAACTCTAGATGCCCACATCATCATACAAAAATAAACAATACACAAAACCAATATAGTATGTCTTCCATGCAATCACTAATGCCCAAATGATGATCACCAAGGAGAACCTAAAATCCAAGACACAGAACTCGAAAGGACAATTATAAGCACATTCAAAGGACTCAAAGAGGGTATGAATGATTAGAAACATCTGGAAGACCTTACATGGGAGGGGAATAAGCACAGAAAGCTGAAGGACATGGGGAAGACAACTTTCAAGCCTGAAAATAAAGCTCAATTAAGATGTACAGATAGAGAAGAAAACCCAAGCAGGAAGTGAAATTTTCAATTAGTCAAATAAAAGCCTCACTGGAAAGTCTTCCCAACAGAATGGATCACAAGGAATTTCAGGGCTTGAAGAGCTGGTAGAAGAACTCACAAAAGCAAACCAACCAAAAAGGTTACTTAAAATTTTTTTCTTAATGCACAATTGGAACATGCAGAATCTTTGGGATATCATGAAAAGACCATATCTGTGCATTGTGGTCATAGAAAGAAGAGAATAATTCTAGATCAAGGTGCAGAAAATGTTTTCAGTAAAATCGTAGAAGAAAAATTCCCAAACCTTGAGAAAGAGATGCCTATGCATGTAAAAGCAGCATACAAAGCACCAAACAGACAAGACTAGAAAAGAGGCTTCCTACAACATTGTTATAGTTGAAATACTTAAAACATAGAACAATGAAAATGTGTTAAAAGGTGCAAGAGAGAGGGCCAAGTAACAGATAAGGGAATGTCAGTCAGAATAACAGCTGATTATTTGAGAGACACTTTCAAAGACAGAAGGGCTTGGAAAGATACATTTCAAGTTCTGAAATATCAAAACTGCCAACTCAAAATATTATACCCAGCAAAAATATCTCTTGTAAGTGGAGGAAAAATAAGTGAGTTGCATTATAAAAATACACTAAAGGAATTTATGACCACTAAGACAGCTCTACAGAGGATACTTCAGAATGAAGAAAAGAAAAAACACACTTATGAGGCCATGGTGGGGGATGGAGGGGACCAATAATATTAGGACTAGTAGTCAAAAGATGTCTAACAAAGCACTAAAAAAAATCACCCCCAAACAAGGGAACTAATACTCATCTTTCAATAATAACCCTGAATATTAAGCGTCTCAGTTCCCCATTGAAATGCACATACTGGTAGACTGGATTAGAAAATAGGATTCACTTTTTTAATGCCAAAAGAAATATATCTTACCATCAAATACAGACACCATTTTAGGCCAAAAAGATAAAAAAAAAGGCATTCTAAGCAACTGTGACTGGGAGTCAAACAGGTGTAGCTATTCTAATAACTGACAAAATAGACTTAAAACCAAAATTATTGAGAAGACATAAAGGAGACTACTTCATACCCCTTAAGGGAAGAATTCACCAAGAGGCTGTTATAATTCTAAACATACATGCATCAAATACAGGCACAACCAAATTGGTAAAAAAAAAAAATACTACTAGATGTAAAGGCACAGATTAATCACAACTCAGTGATAGTGAGTGACTTCAATTTCCCACTCTTGCCAATAGACAGGTCATCCAGACAAAAAACAAGCAGAAAAACATTGCAGTTAAATGACACTGTAAATTAAGTGGACTTAACAGATCTCTAAAGAATATTCCATACAAATACTGAAAACTACACATTCTCCTTAGTAGTGCATTGAACTTTCTCCAAAATGATCACTTATTAAGACACAAAGCAAGCCTTTACAAATATAGGAAAATTGAAACAATATTCTGCATCATATCTTTTCACAGTGGAATAAAATAAGTTATTATCAGGAAGGTAAACTGCAGAAAGTATACAAACTTCTGGAGAATATACAACATACCACTTAATGATAAATGGGTCCCTGAAGAAATCAACAATGAAATATCTAATTTCTAGAGTGAAATCAAAACAAAACAGAACATAATGATATCTATGGGATACAATGAAAGCAGTCCCAATAGGAGAGTTTTTAGTGCTAAGTACATATATCAAAATATAAATCAGAGAGAATATAGATAAATAACTTAATGTTGCATCTTAAGGCTTTGGAAAAACAGGAACAAGACGAGTTGTTGCCCTTGGTTGCCTTTCAGAGGCTGAAAGTAATCCCCTATTGCTGAAGATACACTAGGACATAAGCTCAGATCATATGAGCTGGTTCTAACTCTAAAGCCTCCTTCTTGTGGTCTAGCTTTCACAGTATCAGAAAATATTATGCAAACTGCCAAGGGAGAAAAGCAATTAATAGTTCTACCCAGATGCAACATTTATGAACCATAACAATGAGCAGCATGGCATGATATCTGTACAGGTGCAGTAAGTGGCACTCACATGTTGGTGGTAACCAGCATCTGTCTAATTGGACTTAAGGCTCACTCTACAGGAGGGAAACCACGCCTGGTACTAAAAACATAGCTAACTTCCTGGAGCTAGTGATGCCATGGATTTTAGAAGAGAATCTACTATCACTTTGCCAAACAGCATAATTCCTTACTATATTCTAAATTTTATCCTTATACCCACAGATATTTGTAACTATCATCCCTCATTAAAGAAGCTTCTTTTTTATAGCTAATGGAGTCCACCACAGAAAATTGCAACTGGATGCAATTCAGAGCTCAATGGACTGTGGGTAGCCTAGCACAATCCATACATCTACATCACAGTTCTTGCCCTTACGGCTCACGAAACACCATAGAAGAAGGGGTAGAAAAATATAAGAGGTAGAGTACCAGGAAGTCTGCTGTAAAACAGTATCCCATAGAAATGGCTACGTAAACAAGATCTGAGCAATGACAAGATCAATAGACATGCTAACATGAAAGGAGGAAAATCCCATGGGGTCATAACCCTGGACAAGGAACTACAGGCAACTGATGACTACTGAGACGGAGAATTAGCTTCTCCCAAGGATGAGGTCCCTAACTTGTCATCCAATACAAAGGGTCAGCCCTGAGAATGCCTAGGCACAAACAACAAAAATGAGATCAGCAGGTCATATTTATATATTTGTGTGTACATATACACATATTCGTACATATATGCACACATATATGTAACAATAATAATTGGGAAATAAGAGGCTTTCAATTTGAGAGTGGGGAGGTGGATATGGAAGGATGTGGAAGGTGGGGTCTTGGGAGAGCTTGAGGGGAAAAAGTAAAGTTATATAGTGATGTTTTATTTTAATTGAAATGTATGAAAAACTGCATAAAAGCAACTTTAAAATGCTGAATAATGAAACTGAGGAAAATGCTAGAGGATAGAAAGACCTCCCATGCTTATGGGTTGGAAGAACTAATATTGTGAAAATGGCCATCCAACCAAAAGCAATTTACATATGTGATGTCATCCCAATCAAAATTCCAGGGCTGTTTCACGGACATAGAAAAAATTATTTTAAAATTTGCATGGAAAAAAATAAAGACCACAGAGAGCTGGAAGCAATTTTGAAGAAAAAAATACTATGGGAAATATCTTCATATCTGACTTCAAGTTGTACTACAGAGCCATAGCAGTAAAAATAGTGTGATTCTGACACAACCATTGGATTGATACACAGATCAATGGAATAGAGTAGAAGACACGGATGTAAGTTCACACAACCATAACTATTTGATTTTTGACAAAAAATGCCAGAAATAAACATTGGAGGAAAGACAGCATCTTGAGCAAATTATTCTGGAGAATCTGTACATCATCATGCAGAATAATGGACTAGATCATTATCTTCCACTCTGAAAAAACTCAACTCCTAATGGATCAAAGACTTCAACACAGAATCTCATACTCCAAAACTGCCAGAGGAAAAACCAGAGAGTACACTTCAACATACAGGCATAGTTCCCTTTATAAATAGGACTCTGGTAGTAGAGGAAATATGACTACCCATCAACAAATAGGATCTCATGAAACTAAAGAGGTACAGCAAAGAAAACTGTCAGTTGAGTGAAGAGACCACACACTGGAGAACTGGAGAAAATCTTTGCCAGTTATACATCTGATGGAGTTTTAGTATCTAGAATACATGAAGAATTCAAGTCGCTAAACATCAAGAAAACAATATAGTTTAGGAATGAACCATGCAACTAAGAGTTCTCAAAAGAAGAAATGCAAACAAGTAATGAGTATTTTAAAAAGTGTTCAGTATCCTTAGCTATCAAGGAAATGTGGATTAAGCTACTTTAAGATTCCGTCTCACCCCTGGCCAAATGGCCATTTTCAAGAATACAAATGTCAATTAATACTGATTTGGGTGTGGAGTAAGGAGAATCCTTATATATTCACTTCTGGTGGGAGTGTAAAGGAGTCTGGCCGTTTTGAAAAATAGTATGGCAATTACTAAAAACAACTAGAAATAAAACTTCAAATGACCCAGATATATGACTCTTGGGCATGTGCCTGAAGGACTCTCTATCCTAACACAGAAGCTCACCTGTGTTCATCACTGCTATGTTCACAATAGATAGGAAACGAAACTCACCTAGATGTCCATCAATTGACGAATGGATAATGAAAATGTGGTACATATACACAATGTAATTTTATTTAGCACTAAAGAAAAATGGAATTATGAAAATTTTAAGCAAACTGATGAAATGGGTGAAATTATACTTGATGAGGTAACAGAGGTCCACGAAGAGAAATGCATGTTCTCACTTGTATGTGGATCCTAGTTTTGAGTCTTTAGTTTTGTGTGTTTAACTTGATGTTCAAGTGAAAACCAGGCAACTAAAAAGGGACTTTTTTTTTGGAGACAAGGTCTCACTATGTAGTCCTGGCTGGCTTGGAACCCACTATGTAGACAAGACTGGCCTTGAATTCACAGAGATACATCTACCTCTACCTCAAGTGCTGGGATTAAAGATGTGTGCTACCAATTTAGGAAAGGATTATTAGTAGGGAGACACCTTAAGGAAGTTGAGATAGTACAATATAGGTAAGATGAAAGTAGAGGGAGTTGAAATGTTTCATCTGGGAGGGTAGTGGTGTGAGGGAGGAGAAAGGTTGGGGGTGATAGTTAACCAAAATGAAAAAGCCATATGAAAATCTATTATATCTAGTATCTTATAAAAATGTAGTTTAAAAACATTTTAAGGGATAGTACCTACATGGTTGGATGCTGATGCTCCTAGAATCAGTGGTTACCAAACAAAATTCCCAGTATCAGGTATAGAATACTTTCATATGAGTTGTTGGAACTGGGAAGCCTCAGATTCCCCTAAACCAATATATAAGACATTGTTCCTCAGTTGCAAAATATGAAGAAATCTAGGAGGTGGAAAGTTCCTCTCTGCTGATGGTACTTCCAGTACCTGTGGTACTAATGTTGAGCATTTCACACATTTATGGTATACCTTCCATGCTGGATGAAAGCACTCCTTTAACCCTTCAAGAGGGCTGCCTTCTGTCCCTGTAGATGTCCAGTAGAGTACCTCGCACACTGTGGAGGCTCTTGAGTATCTGATGTAATATTTTGCTAACAATAACAAAACCAGGCATCCCCCTGCTTTGGTATCAGTATTCAGTAGAGCTGCATTGGTGGGAAGGAATCAGGTTTTTTCAAGGATTGGCAATCTTAAGAAGACATAGTGGATTTTTTATTTTATTTTATTTTATTTTATTTTATTTTTTGCCTCAAGGCTCTACCATGGGTCATGGACTTATGGAGAAAGGAAAGTAGTTACAATCAGCAGGAAGATTACCTGGGCAGGGGTCTTCTGGTCCAGGGGTCATGTCCTTCTTCCCTGGTCAGAACATGTCAATGGACTTGGACCTCTGGTAGCTAGTTAGCTAAAAATCTGATCAAAGGGTTCTCTTCAGCACAAAGGATGGGGAAGGGGCAGAAGAGCTCAAGGGGCAGGAGAGGACAGTTTCAAAGGGGCTGCTGTGTTTCTTTCTTCCTTAGTCCTTGCGACATGCTAGTGCTGCTGGACAAAGCCACCCCACTTCCAGAACTTGGAGAGTAAGTTCTGGGCCGCAAGAAATTGCCTGGTAGGCTGCCTTAAGAAGACCTGGCCCCACTCCTGGTGACTGCCCAACTCACAGGGATGTGGAAGATGTTCAGTGAAGACTGTCCTTTGTGTTTGGGGGACAAACTGGTTCACATCCTTGGTCATCGCTTGCCAGCCATCCCATCTATCTACCCCCCTACCTTTGGATAGAATACTTGTTGAGTTAATGTTAAGTGTGAATGAATAAATGGAAGAAGCGAGGACAGGATGGAGTGAGTGAATTTACAGGCTACAAAGACTACTGGAGACTCAGAGATTCTCATGAATTGCAAATTTATTGACTGAGGAGGTACTGGAGTTGGGAGGTAGTCATTCAGAAACCAAGACGGAACATCTGCAGAACAAGATGCAGCTTGAGTGACTCAATGGCTTCTTCTGGGGCGGGGTGTGTGTGTGGGGGGGTGTTAAGATGTGAAGGGTCTGGAAACCTCGGAGACCCTCGGGCAATCTCATGAGAAAGTTAAGCCTGCCGGCGCCCACGGAGAACACCTCCAGCTCCTTTGTCTCCGTGGCAACCTGGGGACCTTACTTGCAGGGCCAGGTAGGCGCCTGCTTCTGCTGGGTCTGGTGGCAGACCGGGACGCCCTTGCCACCTCCAGAGCCGCCCCCAGAGGAGCCGCCGCCGCAGCTAGAGCCGCCGCCGCCTCCCCCGGAGTGGCCGCCTCCGCAACCACCGCCGCCACCCCCGGAGGAGCCGCCGCCACAGCCGCCGCCGCCGCCACCGGAGTAGCCTCCGCCGCAGCCGCCGCCACCGGAGTAACCTCCACCGCC
>CABHPQ010154875.1:22985-45027 GCA_902168405.1 Peromyscus aztecus
CCGCCACCGCCTCCGCAGCTGGAGCCGCCTCCGGAGTAGCCGCCGCCGCCACAGCTGGAGCCACCGCCGCCCCCGGAGTAGCCGCCCCCGCCCCAGCTGGAGCCAACGCCCCCACCGGAGCCGCCTCCTCCGCCACAGCTGGAACCGCCTCCGTAGGAGCCACCGCCTCCGCCTCCGCAGCTGGAGCCTCCTCCAGATGAGCCACCTCCACAGCTGGAGCCGCCACCGCTACCACCGCTATAGTAGCCACAGCCTCCGCCGCCGCCACCACCGCCGCCGCCACCGCCTCCTCCACCGGAGGTCTTTCCACAACCCACTGGAGGACAGGGAGTGGGCTGCTTTTTCTGGTGAGACATCTTGTTTAAGGAGAAGGAGAACCCTGGAGGAAGAGCAGAAGAGCATCATTGAACCAGCCGCAAGAGGATGCTGTGAAGGAATCAGCTGCATCCGTGGCAGCCTCCTTCTGACTCCCAGCACTTGCGGACCAGGCCTCTGGACTCCATTCAGGGGCTGGAGAGTTCTTGCTAGGACAAAAGCTCCATTAGCGGTGCCTCCCTTTTCTCTCAACTGTGCCTGACTTCTGCTTTGTGATTTGGAGGTCAGAGCACCCACATTCCTGTCTACTTCTTATCTTCTATCAAGGAACACTCCTTCCCTTAGGGTGCTCCCAAGTCCCAGTCATGATTCTAAGTTCAATGGAAAATTGCATTAAATCTCTACCTGGGTTTTACCCATTCCCAGCACACCAAGAGAAAAGATTTGTTTGGACATTAGTGGACTGTAGGACTCATTTTCTGCAATAGCCCTCAGTTCAAACTCTTGATCTGTCTGTCCTACTGAGTGAGGATATGTTCCAAGGGCCAATTATTAGACAAAGCAGCTCTCCTGTGGTTCTGCCTGCAGAAAGAGGGAAGGATACTGAACCGTTTGGACCAGCACATCTGACCAGAAGATAGCAGGCATCTTTTTGAGGATATGCAGGAGTCTAAGTTTGGTAGAGAACTACAGCTAGTTGGAGCTTGTAGCCCAGGATCTCACAAGTCATTTATCTGTCAGAACATCTGCCTCTGTAAAGCAGGGCTTGGGTTTAGATGGCTCCTCCAATATCTCCCATGAGCATCATTCTATGGCTTATTTTCCCTACTCTCTGATAGTGTGTTCAGCCTCTCCTGACAGGTTCATAAGGTTCATTCAGTCCATGGCAGGATGCCTTGGGCATCCACTGCAGAGCCTTCCTGTGTTCTAGCCCTCAGAGCCTCTGTAAGAGGCAGTACTCTTTTGGCAGAGTTCAACGTTCTGGCTAGAAGACCAAGAAACATCACCAGCCCCGCAGCAGCTTACCATTCTCCCGCTGCTTTCCTAAATCCCTTCTCAATATCAATGTAGTAGCTTCCAAAGGGGGAGAGGGGTCCTGTCCCTTAACCTCTGCAAGCTGAGCAAGGCCAGCTGGAGAGACCAGAGAGCCAGGAGAGCCCACACTTACCCGAAGCACCAGGGGAGGTGAGTGAGGGAAGGAGATGATGGTGATGTGAGGAACACTGGGGCTCCTGAGGTTTTATACTCTTAGCCTGCTCTGTCTGACTCATCTATTGATCAAGCACCTCCTCGAGTCTGGCCCCAGTTACGTGACTAGTAACTCTTGGCCCCACCTCCTTGTGATTGCAAGCAAAGGATTGACCCATTCATGAAGATTTGGAATTCTTGGGATAGGGATAGGCGTTTAGCTTATGACTGGCCACTTCTCTGATGTAACTGTGAGCAGGTTGGTCATTGGAGCCAGCCAGCCAAGAGTGGATGGCAGAAATTGTTTTCAAAATGTCTGATATGGGTTGCATGCCATAACCAGAGGATGATACTTGAGGAATAGGTTCCAGACTTGTGAAGCAGCTGAAGGGAATCTGGAGATCTCTTAGATGATAGTCTAAGGAGTAGTATCTTTCAAATTTTGCTCTTTGATTAATTTGGAAATTCTCAAAACTTTAGAATCCAACTCTCTTTTTGCCACGGTTTCTCTACTTTGGTTTCATGAATGCATTGTTGGGGGTGTTTCTGCCTTCCATATTGGTTGTGAGGGTTCATGAGTCCCCTGCTGCCAGTTCTGGATGGTATACCATGGACAGCACTGTAACTTACATGACTCTAGATTACTTTGAGTTGTTCCTGTTGATAGCGGGTATTTTGATCATCAATACTGACTTTACTTGAAGAGGTGAAAACTAACAAGACAGACCCTGGGGTCCTTTCCACCATGGTCCTTTGTCTCGGATGTCCTGTGGTGATGCATGGTGACTCAGACCTCTGAGGAGCAGCTGCAGAGTGGAATGGACATGAGTTTGGTGACTGGGTTTGGGTCTTTACTATTTGTCAACTGTATCACCATGGGCAAGTCACAGGAGCTCTTGCAATCCCTCCACAGAGGAGGCACTCAGTATTTATTGATTATTGAGTGATCAAGCTGTCTGATCCTCACTTATTTTGTCTACCAAACAGGAATCCTAGTATCTATTTCATAGGAACATGAAGAAGCAATGGTTATGAAGTGTAAATGTGTTGTGTACTGTGTGAGGTTGATATTTTCGCCGTGTTCTCACATGACACCATATTCTTATTTAAAACCAAGCCTGCCCTTGGACATGATTGGCGAGAAGGAGTGTGACGCCAGCTCAACTGTTCTCCTATGGGATTAATTCAAAACTTCCCTGATGACCCTGGAGCCAAGAGCAGCCCCTCTGTGTATGAAGAACAAAGTGCTCTCCTGTTCTTTCGTCATTGGAACTCAGTTGCTATTAAGATACCACAGTTGAACCTTGTTCCACCCAGCTGTGTTGAAATAACAATTCTAATCAGAAATTGACTTAATTATGGGGGAGCATTAATGATCTAAATGATCCTGATTAGACTCCGGCTTTCAGAAACTTGCGGCACTTGTTTCAGTTTGGACAGTATGAACTCAGGTGAACCAAGGAGGCTCCTTGGTGCTCCTGTCCTTGGAGGATACACTAGAGAGAGAAGCCAGGAGCTGCTGGAGAAGATAGGTTTCTCATCTTGAAGCTGACACTGTGGTGGCTTTGGAGGGAAACAGCCTCCTCTCTTGGTAGTAATTGCCATGGGTATAAAAGGGTGTCATTTTGTTTAGTCAGCATACATGGGGACAAGTTTGAACCGTGGCTCTTAGCACTGATCTGTGGGCCACATTGGCCCATTACCATGTATTCACCAGTCTGTAGGAAAAGCCTAAGTTAGCATGCAGTCAGTGGGACATTTTGGGGAAGTCTGTAATTCAGAAATCAAGGCCTTCTTTCCTCTTTTGTGTCTAAGTGTCATTTGTTATAAAAAGTGATGGAGATCTGAGCTGTAAGGTGCTGCCTTCATGGCCTTATGTGTTAAAATAAAATTTTCATAGCTGCATAATTACTGCTTGTTTTAATTTTCTTAAAATTGAATTACATTTTATACAAAGTAAGCAGCTGTATTATATTTCTACACATATGTATAGTGTAATTTGATCATATTCGTTCCCACTACCATCCTTTCTTGCCTTCTTCCCATCTTTCTCCTTCTAAATCCCCAGTAGACTCCTTTTGCTTTCATGCCCTCCCTTTTTTTTTAATATCCATAGATTCTAGATGTCAGAGAAACATAAGATATTTACCTTTGGCTGGGCAGCAGTAGTGTACGCCTTTAATTCCAGCAGGCAGAGCCAGGTGGATCTCTGTGAGTTTGAGGCCAGCACCAAAACTACATGGAGAAACCCTGTCTCGAAAAACAACAACAACAACAACAAAACAAACAAACAAACAAACAAAAAACAAAAGGAAGGAAGATATTTAGCTTCATGAGCCTAGCTTATTTTGCTTAACACAATGATCTCTAGTTTCCATTTCTTTCTGTAACTGATATATTTTATTCTCCTTTATGGCTGAAAAAATTCCACTGTGCATATAGACCTCAATTTCTTGTCTAACCACCTATGCTGGTTCCATAACTTGGCTGTTGTGATGCAATAAACATAGGTATACAGACAATGCTGGAGTAAGTTGACTTGATTCTTTTGGGTGTATACCCAGAAGGGGTATAGCTGAATCATGTGCAAGTTGTATTTTCTATATTCTGAAGAATCGCCACACTGAATTCTGTAGTAGTTGGACTTATTTGCATTCTCATCAGCATTATTAGTGTTCTCAACTCCATCAAATTCTTTTTTTTGTTTTCTTTTAAAAAATTTATTTATTTTAATGTACATTGATGTTTTTGCCATGGGTATTGGGTCCCCTGAAGCTGGCATTACAGACAGTTGCGAGCTGCCATGTGGGTGCTGGGAATTGAACCTGGGTCCTCTGGAAGAGTAGTTAGTACTCTTAACCTCTGAGTCATCTCTCCAGTCCCTCCTCCTATCAAATTCTTGCCATGTTGTTTGTCTGTTTCCTTCTTTCTTGTAGAAAACCATTCTGACTGGAGTGACATGGAATCTCCGTGTAGCTTAAGCTTGTATATTCGTGTTGGCTAAGATGTTGAACGTTGGGCCATTTGAAAGTGCCCGTTTTGTTCATTTGCCCATTTATTTGTTAGCTCATCTGTTCTTTTTGATGTTCAACTTTTAAAATTCTTTCTATATTCTGTATCTTAGTCGCCCACTGGGTGAGCATCTGGTGAGGTGCTCCCACCCCACTCTCCAGACTGTCTCTTTATTCTGCCGTTCCTTATGTACAGCAAAACCTTTCACATTTCTTGCAATCACATCTGTCAATTTTTTCCTGTAATTACTTGAGCTATTGGAGTCTTTGCCAGAAAGTCACCGCCTGTGTTCTATCTTGAAATGTTTTCCTTTGGTAGTTTCCAAGTTTTGGGTCTTAAGTTCCAGGTTTAGTTTCATTCTGAGTTGGTTTTTGTACAGGGTGAGAGCTAGGAATGCCATTTCAGTCTTTACTATAGTCCCAGAGGTTTTGAGGGCCACAATATTTCTATATGGGATTCTAAACCTTGGAAAACTCAAGTGCAGTCGACTCCAAGCAGCTAATAATTAAAAATGTCTAAAACTGAAGTTTAGTTTTAATTGATACCTGGCTGGTGTATGTTCTTTTTTATGGGTTATAGTGTGATACTTCTTCCGTTTTTTAATTGACAGTTTCGTGCTCTTCACAAGGAATTTTGGTCATTTTCACGCTCATTCCCTCTCATCTCCCTCCTTCTCCCATTGACTCTCTTTTTCTTAAGAGTTGCCTTTTATTTTCAAGTCTTTATTTGTGTGTGATCCACTGGAATGATTTTTTGGGGGGTTTTAATATACTTTATTTACTTCACTATATTCAGATATTAACACCATAACATGTAATAAATATTACAGAGACATTTTACATTCTTTTTCTCATACTTAGTCCTTGAAACCAGCATACTTTGTGTGGAGACCACATCTTAATTGGGATCAGTCATGTGTCAAGTGGCGTCACTGCCGAGGTTGTCATAGTAACACCTTTTGCTGTCAGTGTCTCATGCCTTAATGGAAACAGATTGGATCGGGTCAGAATGGGCTACCTATTTGATATCATAATCAATGATTTCTTCAAATAAGATGGTTTCTAGTGTTAACTGAATAAAACTAACCCAAAAGAATAATTTAAAAAAAATCTACTCATGTCCCAAAACTCTCCTTAAAAAATATTGTTTATTAAACTGGGTGTGGTGGAGCATGCCTTCAATCCCAGCACTTGTGAAGCGGAGGTAGATGTATCTACGTCAGTTTGAGGCCAAACTGGCTTACAGAATGAGTTTCAGGCTAGCCAGAAATATGCAATAAGATTATCTCGAAAAATTTTATTTATTTATTTTGAAATGTATTCTTTGAGAATTTAATGCACATATACAATGTGTTTTGGTCATACCCAACTTCCTCACCCCTGTAATTTCTCCAAGACCTCTCCACACTCCTTCCCAATTTTCTATCCCATCTCAAAAACTACTGACTCCAGTTAGGTCTCCCATGCTCCAGTGGATGGATGTGATAATTTGACACATGGTTATTTTGAGATATATAACAAATTATTGTAAATGATAATCACCCTACAGTGACAAAGAACCCAGGAACTTATTCTTCTTACTAACTATATTTTGGTATCCACTATCCATCCTCTGGCTGCTCCATTTTCCTTCCCTTCCTAGCAACTAATAACCACTATTATATTCTCATCTATGAGGTAAATTTGAGACTAATTCTGGGTTCATTGGTACTGGCAGCACAAGTGTATAAGGCACCATGCTAAACATCAGAGATACCCAGAATGTGAGTGTCTTTTGTAGAGTTAGGGAAAAAACAAAAACAAAAACAAAAAACCTCTAAGTAATATATCCACTTTGTCAACAGGTAGACCGTGTGGATGACACAGCCTTACAGTAGCACCAGATCTGTGGCTCTTAGCTCTCAACTAATCTTGCATGAATGAGTGTTCTAAAAACCTATTGTGTAATCCCCTGGACCAAAAGTGTTCTTACTGCCATATCTGTATAAAAAGCTGATTATCACTTTGTGTCACATTAGTCAGGAAATGATAGGCTTCTGTAGACTTATGACACATGCATAGTTGGGGTTTTGTAAGACTTGGCATATCAAATTTTTGAGACTTATAGCTTTGGACACTTAACCCTGAAATGCATGCTCACTAGCACATACGACTTGTGCAATATGATAGATTGGGCCATGGTCCCCTACCCTACCTGTACTTGTATTTGTAGAGGGGGTGGAGCCTTAAGTAAGTGACTCTGAGTGTTAACTGGTTTTTGGTGAGTCTCACTGGAAGTGAGGACTCTTGAGACTTTCAGACAATTAGGAGTGAGATGGTTCAGTTCCAGGCATTAAGGGTCTCATACACAATCACAGATAAGATCTTCGGGGAAATCTCAGCCTCTCACTCATGAATCACAAGCGTTGAAGACTCCTTCCTTCTAGGTTTAGCTTATCTCTGCTGGAGCTCCCTATTTCTGTAGGCATCTTCTTCCTCGCAGGTGGAGAGGAGGGAGAAAGACAGTGCAAAGATGTTTGGTACTGTGATGTGAAATCAGGCTGTATTTACAAGCTCTGTTGGAAGAGACATAGGGAAAGAAGGTTCTGGACTCTCTCTGAGAAGGCTGCTTCTCTGACTGGAGACACAAAGCCCCAGCACTTAGGGCTCAAGACTAAGGCAAGATTATATCCCTTGATTTTCAGGTGTTTCAGTCTACTATAAGCTTGCTTATTGTAGCTTTTAAAGATCTAGAGTCAACACACCTGGGTCCTTATGACTGAGCTCTGGCTGTGTCTCTAACTGAAGTTCAAACCAAATCAGATGGTTGGTGAAGAATAAAATGCCCACAGGGTGGGAGTTTGGGAGCTCAGCATGGCAGGAGCAGAGGTTTGGAGACTTCTTCCATTTCCATGGTTGAGGAACAGTTTTCAAGTCTGGCCCAGGAAGTGTCTCAGGGTCCAGGCACCCCTTTGAGGTTACCATTTCTCTTCTCTCTTCAGACTTCCTGGCTGTGAAGGAGTAGTCATCCCTGGCTTTGAGGTCTGAGAGATTGCCTCTCTGGTAGAATTCTCTCTCTAGGGAGAGAATTTGAATTGGAGTTGCCCTTAAATCCATTCCATACACCTCATCACCTTCCTTCTCTGAAGCCTTGAGGAACTGCAGCTACCATGTAGCAGATCAGAGAGTTATTAGTACTACAGTTGTTTTGAGTTATGTAGCCTGCTCATGCAATCCATTGGACTCTCTTTTGGGTTGTAGTTGTCCTTGGGGAAGGCTCTGGTAATTTCTTTGCTCTGCATCTAAAGGTCCCTATGTATGGAGTCTTCATCAGTATGTGGGTTCAGGTTGGCCTTCTTTTGGATATTCGTGAAGGTCATTATTTTGCCAGTGGTGAAGACTGCTTAATCATTTAAAGGTCCTCAAGAGCTTAAGGATGCAGATACGGGGAGCAGTGCATTTAGGCACACTGCTCACCCAGGCCTGAACACTTTCTATGTAAATATGTTCATAGGCTTGTCTCCTGCTGGCACTGTTTGAGTTTTCTCAACAGTTCTATGCTCTCAATCATTTGTTATTCTCTTTTTCAGATGATGAAGTATCTCTGAAGGTGTTGGATTTGCTCAAATTCTCGGAGCCTTTAAAGCTTCAAGGATAGTATCAGGTCCTTGAAGCTTTAAAGGCTCAGCAAGTAAAGGTGTTAGCTGCCAAGCAACCTGAGTTCATTACTCTGACTTCTGCACGTGTGCTTATCATTTTCATCATCCCACCTAATTTCGGCCCAGAGAGGAGCGCCATAGGAAGAAGGGGTCAAAGGGCCTGGATCTTAAGTGAGTTAGATTGACTTTATAGATGCCAAAACTGAAGCCTGGAAGCAAGTATCTTGCCGAGTTCAAAGACTGTTGGAGGTGAGGCCAGATTTAGAGTGCTCGAGCTCATGAGAGCTCATGTGCATGTACACACACACACACACACACACACACACACACACACACACACACACCATAGTGAATAGATAACTGTAAAAACTAAGCTGATTTCAGTCTTTACAATATCTCTGTGAGGCCAGGAGCAGAGGATGCGTTCATGAATGAGTCCAGGTCTTCTGGGACTGTTTTACCCATTCATGGTGCTGGAAGCTCCCGTGGCTATCTTCCAGTCATCCCTCAGTTACAGAGATAGATGAAGATCTCAAATCGGAAACAGGCTAAATCATTCCTCCAGGCCACACAGGAAGGCCAGTGCTAGACTCTGCTTCCTGGGTATACCACTTATCATTTCTCCCTTTATAGATTTTGGTTGTGTTTTTTTGGCTTCCCCCTAAGCAATGTTCTTCTTGGAGCTGGAGGTATGGGAAGGTATAGTTAAAATGACAGCAAAAGTTTTATAGCTCCTTCTGACAAGCTGAAGGGAGCCGCTAGCCTGAGCATGTTAACTTCTAACCTGGAAGATCATCTCATAATGGCAAGGCCCAGTTTTTACAAGAAAACAGCTGCTGTGCAGCCTGAGGGTACAGGGCCCAAGTCTTGAGCTCATATATAAACTTTACAAGAAGGAAGGAGCAGTGAGTGGCATCAGTGTTGTGGTCCAGCTTGGTTCTGAGATAAGAAACGTAGCCAGAGGCGTCTCAGGTGCAGGGTGGCTGTTGGTGGCTTAAGAATGTTGAATCCTTGAGCTCATATATAAACTTTACAAGAAGGGAGGAGCAGTGAGTGGCATCAGTGTTGTGGTCCAGCTTGGTTCTGAGATAAGAAACGTAACCAGAGGCATCTCAGGCGCAAGGTGGCTGTTGGTGGCTTAAGAATGTTGAATCCTTAACTAGCCCATCCCTTTATTTCCTTGAATGGCTTATCTGTGTTATTTTAACTGGGCCTAAAGTTAAACAGAGTCTGGAAATCAATAGGACTGAAAGGGAAGATCAGAAGCTCTTCAGACCCATAGTCTTTATACTATTTGTCCTAAAAGCTTTAGCCCATGCCTTTCTGCTTCATGATGTCTGGGGTGACCTGCACCTTCATACTTCCCCTTTACTCAAGGTCATTGCAAAGCTAAGCAGGCCAAGGGCTCTTTTCATCTTGACTTGACTGTTTGACTTGTGTGACCCTCTGGAGTAAGGAGGCAATTTTGATGACATGCTGTTTTTAAAGACCTCTCATTGTTGCAGTGGCTTTGGGTGCCACTTCTCTATTGCCACAGCTTTTTAAAAGTTCACAAATGGAGTGTGGATCTAGTCTCTGTCTTGACCAATGAACCCCATACTTCAGACTTGATTATTCTAATTTTTGAGCATTTTTCAAATTGTAGTTTTTATTTCAATAGCTGGACCTGTCCAACTCAGGTGGATGGCCTCGGGTTAAACTTCCCCACTGTTCATAAACATAAGAACCATTACAGTTTAGTTGGTGGGTCTCTAGTAAAGAGAGCCCCAATGCCTTGGTGTGTGGAGTCAGAATCTTGCTGGGCTCCATATCATTTAGGTGAGACTCGATTGCCTAATTCTCCAGTCTCACCCAGCTCAGAGCTGGACCTCAGAGTAAATACTTGATAAACATTTGTTCCTCAACTAAAGGGATGATGAGAATTTAGCTTTGTGGCCTCGGGGGTATAAAATCCGACTTAGTTTTCCATTCGACCAGCTTAAATGAATTGACCACATCCATCGATTTTCTCCCACCATCTACCACTGTTCATCCAAAGTACCCAATTCCTCCTCACCTCCTGTTTCCTGTTTTTTTCAGAGTATTTCCTGCATCATTTCCCCTCTGACTCTGGCTACTTACTGTCAGTTCCCTCTTGGCTTTTTGGATCAGGCTTGCAGTATAGCCGGAAACTGTGTTAATCGTTGGTCTGTTCTAAAGGATGTCATCATAATCCTTCTTCTGCTGAGGTCTTAGGATTGTGTGTGTGTGTGTGTGTGTGTGTGTGTGTGTGTGTGTGTGTGTTCTCAACCTGGCTCAGTACCAACAGTCTTTGAACTTGGCAAGATACTAGCCTCCAGGCTTCAGTTTTGCCACCCATAAAGTCAATCTAACTCGCTTATAACCCAGTCCCTCTGACCCCTTCTTCCCATGGTGCTTTTATCTGGGCAGAAAGAAGGGAGGCATGGGAAATGGCAGAAGCAGCGAAGAAACTAGATTCGATGTTGGGAGCTACAAACTTCCGAGAAGAAAGTATGGGGACCTCAGTCCTCTCTGAGGGTCAGCCAGCCTCAAGCTCAAATCAGAAATTTTGAGAGTTTTGGTAATTTTTCTCCCCGAAAGCATTTCCCCCATCAGGCTGAGAGTGAGGAAACATGGAGGGTGTAGCAGGAAGGATGGTGAGTGAAGGTGTCCTGTGCTGTGAATAAACTTCGCAGAGTGTTATTAGGAAGGGTGTGCACAACTGTACAGCATTAAGACAGGCATGTAGGTAGTCTGCATTGCTTCCTTCTTCTTGAACTGGCTTATGTTGCTTCGACCAAAAGGAAAGATTAACTTGTCTGAGAGTGTTCTTGTGCCTTTGGTTGTTGTGTGTAGGTGCTCTGGGGAGCGAGTCCTCTGGTGGGGGCAACTGGGCCACTAGTAACTTCCTCTGCTGAAGAGCAAATGAGCAAGCAAACAAAAACTCACAGCAACAGCAACAGACAGCAAAGCAGAGCAAAGCGGTTACCTCGGATTCTAGTATCCAAATGCAGGCAGGATGGAAACGTTGGTATTTTCATCTTGTTCTCTTTTTCTCTCTTGTTATACTCTCTTTTTCTATAACCTTCAACTTTGGGAGCTTATGTGACACTGTGAGACATAATCCCAATGCCACTCTGTGGTCTCTGTAACCACTGGTTTTATTGCCACATTCTTATCACCCACTCCCACTCCCCATCTTGACTTGTAGACTTTCCAGCTGCCCTGCAGTGTCTGGGCCTTGGGAACTCTGCTGGATTTCTTTGGGTTGATTCTCTGCCTACCGGTGGGTTGAGACCACACCTTCCCTTGTATTCGCAGTAGAGTTATAAGGCCAGTGAGGAAGATTTGTTGTGTGTAGACTGCCCTCTCTCCTCTCAAAACGTTTCTTCTTGACTGCTCGGACTTCCTTGGACATAACCTTGTGCCTCAGTTCCCCGTGTGTGTGTTTTGCTCCCCAGAATCCTTGACTTCTCTCTGTATGTTGATTCCGTTTTGTTTCCTTAAATATCACATTTTAGTCACAAGCTCCTGGGCCAGGATTTGCTTGAGAACGTGTGGTCAGAAACCGCCTCTTGATGCGTGGGTAATAGGACACGAAGGCTGGGGGTGGGGGAGGGGAAGCCATCCTAGAGGTACTTTTGGAAAAGAAATCGGTTAGAAAGCCTGATAGCTAAGGGCTGAGGCTTGGGAAATGCAGAGGAAGGAAGAGATCCTAGAACAGATGATGTTTTCGTTAAGACTGGAGAAGGGAAAACTGATCTCTTTCTCCAGACTTGAGTCTGGCTCTCACACTGCTTTTGTGTGCAAATATGTCTGTGTATACGAATGACACATAAACATCATGTGTTCATACATGGGTGCATGTATCTATGTATGTGATGTATCTGAATCTCCACATGGCTGTGTCTGAGGTATGCCTAGACATGTTTATGTGTGTGATGTGCGTATCTATGTCGGTGTGTGATACATGTGTGATGTATGTCCATGACCCTTGCCCTCCTTAGGTGTCAGCATTTTTCCTCTTACCCCACGCTTTCTCAAGAACCAGCTCCCTTTCCCTGGGAAGGCAGGGGGGTTGCTGGTCTCCTCCCTGGCCCAGGGACTTCTCTCAGATTCTCACCCGTCAGCTCTTGGTGTGCTTGGCGACTGCCTTGTCATTTTTGGAAACGCTGCAGCACTGGCCCCCGTGGTTCTTCCTTATCTCTACCTCTAGCAAAGCAGGTGAGGATGGTCGTCACCTGCCTAGGTGACGAGCATCCTTCCGCTGCCATTCTTGGGTGTCCTCATTTCATGATCGAGTCCCAGATTTCTGCCTGACATTCACTGTTCAGACACAACTCCGCTGAGTCCGGCTTTTTTTTTTGTACCTCCCTATCACCTGCTGTGCTTTTCTCTCTAGCTACAACACAGCCTTCCTCCTCTGATTTGTGTGATTTTTGTTTACCTCTCATCAGGCGTCCTGTCCACAACGGTTCCCACCCACCGCAGGACTTCACAGTCTGACTGGGAGAATACCTCCTCTTCCAGCCCAGTAATCCTGTTTCCCATTAGACTGAGGACCTCTAGGAAGCTGGGCCACTGCTTGTTTGTTGGCTTACATCTCACTTATCTCGCACAATGCCTGATATGGCCATAATGAATGCTAGTAGGAGAAAAAAACGGGGGACTGCCCATTTCTGGGTTGTTAGCACCCAGATATCAGGTGTTTGGCTTGATGAAACAATATTAAGTTTTCTTCCCATTTTTCACCTTCTCAACAAGACTGCTCCTCAAAAGCAGGGATGGAGTTGTAGCTTTTAATAAGTCCAGAGTCTGTGGACACACGGTCAGTACATGAAAAGATAAGGAAGCAATACAGAAGGAAACGGAGAAAAGGAAAGAGAAGAGGAAGGCAGGAAGGACAGAAGAATCTTACACAGATCTGTGGCGGAGCTGGTTTTAGGCTGCAGAAAGTAATAACCACCTCTCCGCAGGCAGCTGGGGGTTCATTCCAGCCAGTCCCAAAGGCCATAAGACCAGCTGACCCCCAAAGAGGTAAAGTCAGGCTGTATCATTTTACAAGCTTTGAAGTATTTGTCACCACTGGTTTCTGAATCATTGTTCTTTCATTTTCAACACAAATGTGATGTCAGTATCTGGATTAGATTATTCTTGGCACTTGACTGCACCTCACACTAATTAGCACATTTTTTTCTCCTCGTCGATTGCTGAGGAGTTGCATGAGCCGAAGCGTGACTTCTGCTAGTGTGAATCACACACTGTCCTCATTCCAATCATTGTGTGTCTCTTTTACTGTGCACTAGTACTCCAGATCTGTGACTTCATGGATGTGATTGCTTAGGGGTGAGGTCAAGGAAGGTAGCGCTGCAGGAAAATGTCTTTAAAAATAATTTTCGCAGGTGAAAATAGCAAGTTAATATATATATTAAATGTATAACAACTGTAGTGGTGCGTAGATCTTGGAGAAACTGTAGTGGAGACAAATGCATGTTTCCCATGCTTTCCTCTACTGTTTTCCATAGAGGGTTCACAGGCCTCCTGGGAAGGGTGGTGTGGTGCAGGGGTCCTGCTGTGTTCAATCAAGGTTCTAGAGCAGACTCTCTTCTCCTGGTAGATACAGACCCACCTCTCTCCATCAGGAGCAGACCGCTGCATTTACGGCAGCTCAAATTTCAGGAGCTGACAAGGCCGGAGGCCTCCTTAGGCAGTGTGTCCTAGGAGCTTCTGATGTAGCCTAGAGTGCCCTAGACTCTTCCATTCTGCTTCTAGTTCATTTCCTGAAAATGTTCCCTGCCTTATGGAGAGACTTCAGTGATGGGTTTGGTTTCAGGAAATCTGAGGTATAAACCTGGTTTAGTGCCTTGCCTGCTGCAGGATTACAACGAGCTCCTTTACTTTCTGAGCCTTCTCTTCAAGTGTAAAGTGGATTTGTTTTGCTGATGACTTGAGGGGCTGTGATGACTACACTGGATCTGTTTGGTAAAGCTACTGGAAAAGACCTGGTGTCGATTAAAGCTCCAGGTGCTCCAAGTGAAGGTTAATAATTCATTTAAATTATTGGGTGGTCATCTGATGGTTCAGAGTGCATCTCTACCTACTCAGTACATTGTGAATAAGGGTCAGAACTGCAGTAAAAAAGAAACAAAAAGAAGCAAAAGAATCTGGTAAAATGTCCCGTGTCAATTAGGGGATGTGGAGTGTGGTCAGGGGCTTGTCTCCGGTTCGTTTGTGTTCTCTGTGGTTCATGTTGGACCAAAGTTCTGGTTAATCTTGCCCTTTTTGTTCTTAGGTACTATTTTCTTCTCAAGCCACTCAGTATGATTATTGCCAGTGGTAACAATGACCATTCACTGAGTTCTAAATATCTGCTGTATGCTGTATATAGTGCTCTCTATGCTCCCATCAACCCTCACCACCCTCCAGGGCACTGCTTTCCACAGTTTTTGGGTAGAAGTGAAATGTGGGGAGTATAAAGAGCTTGTTAAGGTTACACATTCAGAAGTAACTGAGCCTTGGCTAGTAGCTTTGGTAGCCATATTTGCCTGGATCCAAGGCTCTCAGTTGTTTGTTTTTTTAAAAAAGTAACTTTGATATCTTTTATGATGGAATTCAACATCAGCATCAGTAGATGGTTTCTGAGAACTATGTATTGCCGTACATTGTTCTAGGTCAACACAACAAACAA
This sequence comes from Peromyscus aztecus, assembly GCA_902168405.1. Taxonomy (NCBI): domain Eukaryota; kingdom Metazoa; phylum Chordata; class Mammalia; order Rodentia; family Cricetidae; genus Peromyscus; species Peromyscus aztecus. The sequence continues at coordinate 37,826 of CABHPQ010154875.1, forward strand.
ATCCTTGCGTTTGTCTCAGAAGCATACACTCTAGCTCAGTGGTAAAAGGACTGAGTTTTATGTTACGCCGGGCAGCTTGACTCATGCTATCTTAGTTTTTTTTTTTTTCATTTGAACCAATGAGTGAATCTGTGTAGTTGGTCTAAAGTTTCCTCTAGCTTTGACTGCAAATTTCAAGACAGAAAGCCTAGGTATTCCTAGTCTTAAAATTCCTCACAAAATTGCTGGCAGTCTGTCCTACTTCTTGTTTGATGGGCAACCACAGTGGATTGAGGATGCTCAAGTGTATGTGTATAGTATGTCTAGAGATGAGACCCCAAAGGTTCTGAGTAAAAGCCATTTTGTTGGTCCTTCAGTCTTGGGTCGATTCCAGGCTAAATTCGCTGAAGAATCCATAAAATGGAGGACCCTTAGAGGCTGAAATTCTAGCAGATTTAATGGTAATCTTTCATGGTAAAATGAAGGAAAGAATTGTGAGTCCATCATACAGTGTTGGCCTTTGCATGTAGACTACAAAGAACTCAGGAGGAGCTAGCTGACCAGATTTTTGAAAATGGGAAGAAACTGAAGAACGAGTGCGGACTTTAGGAGGAGCTTTGCATTTGTGGCCCTACAAGGATGTGACTTCATCGGAGGGTGAGCTTACCTTGGCGACCAGGTCACCCAGTTTTACTTGAGAGCCAACCCTTGGTGACATTGCCATCATCATCACTGTCATTGTCAATGACATTGCAAGTAGGCTGTGGATAGGGCACATTGGTGTCACACTTAATCCACGTTCTTGCTCAGCATCATGTTAGCTCTAGAAGCTCAATAAAATCCAGAGGAAGGAATCAGGGGTGTGTTCTGCAGGGTGACATTAGTTGTTGTTCCTTCTCTACCTAATCCCAGTGATTCAAGTGCAAGACAATGGGTGTGATTCAACGGAGCCTTTAGTTGGCAAAGATGGAACCAGCCTGGTCTGAGTCCAGATTACTTCTTGCCTTTGCTAGCATGAGTTTCAGAAATGCTGCTGAGTTCCAGAGATGCCATAGCTGGGGTGGTTGAGTGCCTGGACAGGCTGTTGTGGACATGGGGATCTGCCTTTTTCCTTCCTTCTTCCCTCCCTCTCTCCCCCTTCTCTTTCTTCTTTTCCCCTTCTTTCTTTTCAATAACTCGTTTCTGATTCCTGAGCTTAATTAGCTACTTTGTTGTTTGCTGTAGAACAGGACAACTGTCCTTAGCTGGACTCAGTGTCTGTGGGAAGTTGGGACAGGTGTGGCCAGTGGAACATTGCCACCATTCCTGGAATGTATCCTCACCTCCTACTTGGTACTGTCCCACATAGGTAATGGCAATTAGTATGGCCAGGCTCTAGCAGGTATGACCACAGCTTACCCAGGGTGAACTACAACAGCCACCTTCACTATCATTATCATCATTTTCGTTACAAGTTGGCTCTGAACAGGATATATTGGTATAGCCTTCTTACTCTCTTCAATTTTTCTTTCTTTCATTCAAGTATTCATATAAAATTAAGATTCTAGATAAATCCCAGATAGAGTGGACACAGAACCCTGATATTAAGAGCAAACCTCTGTGACTGGAAAGGAGTGAGTGAAGTCCAATAGTCCACCCAACTTGGGAGCTATTATATTTGGGATCATCATTCTTATCTATTTCTATGTACTTTGGTAGTCCTGGTAATAGAGTTATTACCATTTTTTTTTTTTTTTGCTTTGTACACCTTTTGAATCCAACACCTTAATTTTCATGATTACCAGTACTATGTCTACACTGCCATTTCTTCCAATTCCCTGCCAGTTGTCAAGCATAGAATGGTTATCATTCGCTTGCTGTCAATACCATCATTACCCTATTCCTACTACTACCTCTGCTCATTGTCAGTGTCAGTACCACCACCTCCGCCGCTCATCGTTACTGCTGGGGTCACCTCCACTCATTCTCATCACCTCCATGGCTACCGCTGCGATACCCACCGTGGTGACTTTACCGCTGTTGTCCCACCCCCCGCCTCCACTGCCGCCATTACCAGTCTCCTCATCACCATTACGCTACTTCCGTTCATTATCATCACCACTAACACCAGCGCCATTACTCCTTATCACCATGGCTGTCACCCACCGGCACCTCAAATGCCACCACCATCTCTATCACTATCACCTCTACCGCAAGCCTCCACCATCACCATCTCAACCACCGTAACTACCAAGGTCACTTCCACCATTGCTACCGTGATCTGTTTTCATCAGCACCACTGTCTCTACCACCACTGTCACAACTAGCTAGAGGATACACTTGAAGGATATACAGCCATTTCCACATGATTGAACATCTTTAGAAGAGAAGTTAAAATTACTTTGTATCAGTAAAGAAATGAAAGTTAGAAAAATAGACCCAAAAAAAAAAAAACCGTAAGGAATTATAATGACATTGGAGTAAAAGGAAGGAATGTGTTCTGTGGAACTGGGGAAGAGAGTGGGATGAAGGTCTCTGGAGAAATTATGATGAATTTATTGTGGAGCTTATGGAGGTTTTTTTTCTCTGTTGAATAAATCCCACCCTCCCCAGGGTGACTTAAGAACAGGAATGCCTTGAGAAAGGAGAAAAAGACAATCTTTTTTTTTTTCCCTTAACACTCGACAACACATTTAGTGCAGAAGTAGCTGGTTCTTTCTGATTATTTTTATTTCATAAACTCCAAACTATTCTACAATACTGGGATGTAGTCTCTTTTAAACACTGATCTATTTTAGGTAAGCATGAGATTCTTCCTGACCACCATTTCCAGCCACTGCTCCTACAGTATCCTCTCATAGGCCACCAATGCTATAATTTGGTATGGGTTTTCCCCCTTATTTCATTCCATCTATGCATGCATTTATAAATTATATGGTTGTGTATCTTATGTTACCTGAGTAGTTTATCTTGTCTTTCCCTTTTTTTGTTTGTTTGGCTTTGTGTTTTTGTTTTTTCATTCGGTAATAAGTTAGCACAACAGTTAAGAGGATGCATCCTGGGGCTGGAATGACTGGAGCAGAGGATATATACTTGCTACACCTTAGTCACATGATCTGAACTATTAGACATGCTTAGACCCAATTTCCCCTTTTGTAAATCATGCTTATATCCATGGGGTTAGCAATTAACTTGTGTAAGCATTTGGAACCATGCTGGGGTACACGGTGCTGACAGGTGTAATGTCATATTATTGATTACCACTATTTCTTAGCAATTTAAAGCTGCATCTGCCCCAGTTACACAACCATTTCTAAGTTGACAGACACACAGGCTGCTCTGAGTTCAAAGACTGCAGACAAAGCTCAAGCCTATTTTTGAAATGTGTCCTTATTTATATGAATGATATAGTTATTTAAAAGTGGACAAGAAATATGTTTGGTTAGCAAAGTGGGGCATACCTTTAATGTCAGTGCTCAAGAAGCAGAGGAAGGCAGATCTCTGTGAGTCTGAGGCCATCTTAGCCTATACAATGAGTTCCAGGCCAGCTGTGGGTACACAGTGAGACCATGCTTTAAAAAAATAAGAAAAAAGAAATATAAATTGCTCCTATTATATCACTAAGAAGGCTTTATTAGAAGAATACAATGGTTGGGTGGGGCTGGAGAGACGGTTCAGTGGTTAAGAACACTCACTGCATAATTATGAAGATTAGAGTTCGGATCCCAGCACCATGAAACAAAGACAGGTGTCCCATGCATGCCAGTAACTCCAGCTCTGAAGGGGATGGACACAGGAAGATCACTGGGGGTTCCTGAATTCCAGTCTAGGTAGGAAAAAACTTGAGGCATGCCCCGAGTTCAGGAAGAGACCCGCCTCAAAGGAACAGGAAGAATGGTAGAGGAGGATAGCCCCTTCTGGCCTCGGTGTGCATGTACACAAGCATGCACACATATGCACACAAACTACTAAACAGGCTAATTTAAAATGAAAATACAATGATAATTCACAGACATCTACTTCCTGTTGTTTTTAATTTTGTTTCTTCAGTAGTCTGAGCCACAGCACAATCTCACAGGTAGATGACCCTTAGAACCAGTAACCAACTTGGGAGTACGTAGAAGGCGACATTTTGGGAGACTTACTATATATTAGACTCTCTTCTAAGCATGTCCATACAATTAGTTTACTCACCTTGACTATCCCAGCTTTATTCACAAGAAAATGGAGGCAAAAAATGACAGAAGCTGCTGTAAATAGTAGATTCAGTATACAGCTGCCAATGTCAGTGCATAAGACACTCTTAATATCTGCTCAAAGTCTAGGACACTCTCAACAAATGTCAGTGTTATTCTGGGCTGACTGATGACCTTAGGGCTATAGAATTGTTAGAATTCTCATTATCTTTGCTACTCACAGACTGTATGTGAGGTGTTCAGACTCTGGAGCATTCATTTGCTTTGTCTTAGCAAAGTCATTATGAGACTTCTTTCAAGTTGGTTCAATGATCCCTTGTATTATTCTACTGTTACAGAACACAGTCTTTTCCTTCTAGTAAATAAAACACACACTGCCTCCAAATTTTACTTCTTCCTGTTTCTTTATCCAAAACACCATTTTTCCTTTTGTTATGGTTGTTTCAAATGTTACAATTTAGGCAAAGTAGAACCACTTGTATGTATAAGAAATAATTGGAGGTATGAGTTAAGATCTCTAAGCTACTGTGTAATATCTCTGTAAGACAGAGGCTTGTTAGTCTTAAACTTTAGCATTACCTACTAACAAATTGCCACAACTGGCATTCCTGTTGTTTGCTCACACAAGAAATGAAGATGAATACCATTAAGTGTCAATGTAGATACAAATGTATACATTTATGATGGGGGCAGAAACTGATGGATGAGGGGCTGTTATGTTGGGTATCCAAGAAGCTAAGGTGGGAAGCCTTGGATCTGGGACTGGGGGAAAGATCAGTTGACATGGGATGGTAGTGTATTGTAGGTAGACTGGAAGGGAAGGTATGATCCAGAAACTTATGCTGGAGTAAGAAAGAAATGACCTTGTTTATTCATGGCTTTATTGACAAGAAGCTGCAGCTACAAAGCTGAGAATGACCCAGTTCCTGCCCTCAAGGGTCTTATCTTGTAGTATGGAGTACAGAAATGAAAATGGATGATCTCAGGACAGGATAACAGCTATGCACACACTTTAGGAGCTCTTACGAAGTGTTGAAGAGGAGATCAACATACCTTCTGATCTTGGTAATGGTGACTGGATTTGACTGGTCACATTGGTGTGTCTGCATCATAAAGAAAAGATGCTCGGGCCAGGATCCTTCAGAGATATGGTGGAGGACAAAACAGGTAAAGGCAGGCAGAGGGAAAAGGCTATGTAGAAATGTGATGGTGGCTAGGCATTTTTGCAGGCCACTGTAGGGGTACGGAAGGATACCCCATGGGTCACGTCACAGAGCGTCTGAAAATCATGTTAAGAGGGTTTTGTCATTTTATTGAAGTTTTTTTTTTTAAAGGATTTATTTATTTATTATGTATACAGTGTTCTGTCTGCACGTATCCTGCAGGCCAGAAGAGGGAGCCAGATCTCATTACAGATGGTTGTGAGCCACCATGTGGTTGCTGGGAATTGAACTCAGGACCTGTGGAAGAGTAAGCAGTGCTCTTAACCTCTGAGCTATCTCTCCAGCCCCGAAGTTTTTTTCATACAATATATTTTGATCATGGTTTCCCTTCTTCCATCTCCTCTCAGATCCTCCTCACCTCCCCCTGGATCCAACTCCACACCCTTTATTTTTCTCTCTCTTTAGAAAACAAACAGGCAAACAAACAAAAACCCAAACAGAATATAAAAAACCCACAAGAAACATATACACACAAAACCAACAAACAAAACCCTCCAAATCAGAAACCACAATATACAAGCAAAAGACCAGTAAGACAAAAAAAATGCCCAAACAAAGCAATATGAGACAAAATGTCTACAAAAATACCATTGAGTTCATTTTGTGTTGGTCATCTACTACTGGGCATGGGGCCCACTTTTAAGTGTGGTTAATATACTCAGTGAGTCTCCATTGGAGAAAACGAATTTTTCCTTTGCAAGAGGATGTCAACTGGAAATAGCTTCTTGGTTAGGGATGGGAGTCCTTGTCTATTTCCCATTCTCAGGGCTGGGAAGCCACCTAGCTTAGACCCATGCATGCCTTGTGCATGTTACCACAGTCTCTGTGTGTTTATATATGTGTTGGTCCTGTTGTATTTGGAAGACACTATTTCCTTGGAGTCACCCATCCCCTCTGGCTCTTACAATTTTTCCAACTCCTCCTCTACATAGCTCCCTGGACCCGGAGGGGAAGTCTTTGATGGAGACATCCCATTTAGAACTGAGTGTTCTAAGGTCTCTCACTCTCTGCACATTGCCCAGTTGTGGGTCTCTGTGTTAGTTCTGACATTCTACTGTAGGAAGAAGCTTCTCTGATGATGGCTGAGCAAGGCACTGATCTATGGGTAGAGCAGAATGTTGTTAGGAATAATTTTATTGCTATATTCCTTTAGTAGAACAATAATATTTGTCTTTCCCATGGCCTGTCAAGTCTCAGGTTCTTGTCTACTCAAGCAGAGTCAGGCATGGGTTCCATCTCATGAAATGGTCCTTAGTTCCAATCAGAGAGTGGTTGGTTAATTCCACATTTGTGTCTCCATTGCATCAGCACATCACACAGGCAGGCTGGTCGGCCACTGTTGTAGATTGTAGTTTTAATTTTCATTTTAAAGGAGAGATGAGTACTCACAGGGATTTTTATATAAGAAAGAATTATGATTACCATCTAGTGTTACAGATAAGTTTTTTTCTTTAATCATTGATATCCTAAAGAAGAACTGAGCTGATTTGAGTTTGGTTCAGGCCTATTACCAGGAAGGAGAGCAGAGCCCGAATCCATTAGAACTAGTAGATTCTGACAATTATCTTGGGGAAGATCAGAAGGTAGATTTTAGTAAGGATGACTGAATTTGGCAGGTCACACTGGCCTGTGGGACAATGTCACGTGAAGCAAATGAGTAAGTTATTGAATAGATTAGTTCTGACAAGATGGTGTAGTTATTTCATATAATCCTTACAATACCTTGTGAATTTGACAAGTGGTTACTCCCGTCTCGCTGCTGAGTATGTGCAGTACGGAAGTGCTAGAGCCTTCACCAGGCTCTAGTGTGCTCCAGATTCTGTTA
>CABHPQ010154876.1:4386-21529 GCA_902168405.1 Peromyscus aztecus
GGGATTACATACCCATACCACCACACCCGGTTCTCTGGTGCTGAGGGTTGAAATCCAGGGTCCTGTGCACACTACTCTACCTGCTGAGCTACATCCCAGTCCTGAAGTGAGCTTTATAAATGCTAACAAGTACTGACCTAGATACTTTAAAGGGTGTGCTTTATGATATACGAATAATATCTCAAGGAGGTCACTTTAAAGGAAATATACATGTATAGAATACACGTGACAGGAAGCACTGGTCCTAGGCTGAGGTGCACTGAGAACCCAGTCTTTTCTTGTACAGATGAAGGTGTCACTACTGTCTTTCAGACAGGACAACGTCTACCCTATGGTAGCTCATCCTCTCTCAATGGCAACATGATTTTTTTTTTTTAAAAAATCTATGTCCTTGTGACCTCTTAGACTGACACTTGCTAGTAGAGACGGCTGGCCATGTCTAATCTGTAACTCCACAGCTCTTAGGGCCTGCTGGGGACCCATCTATTCCCATTTCTAGATGAACGTCTAACATACAGAGTCCTGAGTAGAAGAATAACTAGATAACTGGAAAGGATAATTTCCAAGTTATCAAGAAAGACAGCACAAAGAGTATGCATTGGCTCAGGAGCTTACAGGGAGGACACCGGGTTAAGTTCACCCTGAGACCAGCAGTAGCAGCCGCTGAAGCCCAGCAATGTGGCTGAGCCAAGCTGCTGCTTGGTGTATGTAGGGTGACTTCCCACCCTACAGGTCAGAGATGGAAGTACATGGTGCCCCTGGAATCTGCTGACCTCTCCTGAGGAGCTATCTACCACATAAAGTGCCTTCGGAGATGAAGCAATTGCCACAGCATCCCTTAGCAACAAAGAAATCAGTACAGATTATTCGAGAGGCCACCCAGACATACTTGGGGTGCCTTGGACCGATGCAACCTCAATCACACGTTCTGAAATGTGCAGGTAAAACAGGCCTGTTGGGAACTCGGAGGTGGCGCCTCTGGATCTTACCTCCACACGTCACTGCCTTTGGAAAACATGGAAGCACGGATGACTTCGGGTGCCATCCAAGCGTACGTTCCCGCTGCGCTCATCTTGGTGGTCCGGTGCCATTCCCGAGCCAGCCCAAAGTCGGTGATCTTCAGAATCTTGTTACTCAGGTCTCCATTCTCCACTTTCTGCAGGATCAATACTGACGAAGAAAGCAACACAGAAGAAGACAGATAAGCGTTAATCACAGGGTCTCCATCATTCCCCCACCCCCGCCACGCCCTGCAGGCTCTGCTCTGCCCATCGTGCGCAGACGGCAGGCAGACGGCAGAACCGCCATTTTACACCCACCCACAACACGTTCATTCCACACCGTGTATTTCTGTTGGCATCATCTCAAGTCCCCACAATGCCCTCACAAGGCAGGCATTCCAGGCTGAACATCCCTTATCCAAAAAAACTATTTAGAGGTAAAAGTCTACAAAGGTGCTTCCAAATCTAGAAGGACCCCAAATTCCGAAACTCTTCTGGTCCTACACGTTTAGGATTAGGGGTACTCAGCCTGTATTGCCATCTTTGTGTCATAGTTCAGGGCTGGATCCCAGGCAGCCTGATTTGAGAGTCTGCTCTCCTGCCGTAGAGTGACTGACAGAAGAGCTGTGAGTCACACGGACTCTTCTGAGGGGCAGCCACCTGGGTTATACCCCCTCACAGGTCCCAGGGACTGGAGACGCATGGTGGACTTTCAAAGTTTCAGATACAGTGTGTAGACAGCATCTGTGACCCCCTTACAAGCATATCCCACCCACCTTCTGACATGGCGACACTAACATCATCCACAAAGTTCATGTTCAGGAACCACACAACTGAGTTACAAATATCTATCTATCTACCTATCTATCTATCTATCTATCTATCTATCTATCTATCTATCTATCTATCTATCTATCTATGGCAAAAAAATCCATCCCCCCACCCAAAAAATGCATGTTTTAAATAAGTTTACCATTTTGTATTGGGCCACACGGATAGCTACCTTAGACACATGAAGCCCATTTGCTGTGGGTTGGACACCCCTGACACTCTTAAGAAAGTCTGCCTATTGGGCCCTGGAGATTTCGTCATAATCCAGGGAAGCCCTCCACAACCAAGTGAGAAATGGCTGACGAGCTGGGGAGGGTCAGAGGCACACACATAGGCGCGCACTCATGATATCCTCAGTGAGCGCGCTCAAGGAACAGGAGCTGGTGCAGGGAGGACTCCAAAGCACTGCAGTGTGGGAGGCAGCCTGGCTCTCCTAGGGAGGCAGCTGAGGAAGCCGCCTCACCCATATGGTGGTCCCAGCCATAAATGTAACCTGGTGGGAGACAATCTAGCTAAAAATCACCCCAAACGTAACTGACTAAGGTGCTGTACTGTACACTCTGCCATGCGGGGGACTAGGGAGCTGTCTGGGTAAGTGCAGGGCAAACCTCCTCATCCTAAGTGGGATGGATGGTTCAAAAGCTTTGTGTGAGCAAAGCTCTTTAGCCGGACACAGCCTTGCCTGAATCTGCGTCTGTGGGAGTTCAGAGCAAGAAGGAAGGTTCCCCTCTTCACCCTGAGAGGAAGAAACCTGCTGGAGACAGTGTAGCAACTACATTTTAAAAGGGATTCAGCTGGGCCTGGGAAAACAGTAAAAACAAGGTAACTTTCAGCCCAGAGTGCCAGGCTGACCTAGAAGTTTCTCACTATCCTCCATGTACTAGATAGGGCCTCTGAAGTAGGCTGTACCGAGACGCCTCACTCACACTGCAGACCCCGACAGCAAAGACCCCTCCACAGCTAAAGAACAGAGCCTAGGATGGCAGTACTTGGGTCAGCTTTAAGGACGGGAGGGGGTGCTTCAAAATACAGCCGCATCCCTCTTCTCCACCCCGCCCCCGCCCACTGAACTGTCATCTTGAAGGGATATGGGCCAAAGAGCTCCAAGTCCTACGTGCTGTTCAGAAAAGCAGCAATATGGCGGGATTACCAGTAGCTACAGAACTGGAGGCTGGAAAGAAAACAACTCCACCCTAGACCTAATGGACTAAGCTTCCCTCCTCCTCCACACCCCTCTCTACCCTCCGCACCCTGGCTTCCCCCACCCAGGAGCTTGAGCAGATACAAAACAAGGAAAGAAAAAATCCTTCCTCTCCATATTTAGAGACAAGAAAAAAAAAAAAAAAAACCTTTCCAGAATCTGCCAAGGCAGAAACAACAGGAAAGCAGACATTCAAATAGCCAGGCAACTGACACTAAAGAAATTCCCCCATTCCCATTCCAGAGGTCACCAGCCACCGACTGTCCTCAGAGTGCCTCCCCTACACACCGAGTGAGGTCCAGGCACCCAAAGCCCTGGGTGGTGGGAACAGGGTACAACAGGGAGAAAGCTGGTGTTTCCTATTAGTCTGTTTGAGGGCTTAAATGAGATGTAAGACTGATGGGGCAGGATTCAGCGATGGACTGCCCGTCTGCACGGAGTTGGACAGCTGGCGACAGGTCAGTTCTACCTGCTCACCGCCATCCCACCCACCTCCTACTCAGCTGACCTCACACACTTGCCCTTTTTGGACTCCACGACCTAGGGTCCTACCCTCGTCCACAAAGAGGGACTATAATCTGAAACCAGTCTGCTACCTCAGCAGGCGGTAGCAGGCTACCATGTTCTGAGGTACTAGTCTGGCCAGCACCAGCACTGGTACACTTCACATGCTGTCGGACACTTGTCAGTTGAGATGAAATAGCAAACATACAATCCAGCACTGTACAGCCAGTGATCCAGTAGAGTGCGGCTCCTCCACGGCGCTGCATGGCTGCCACCTGCAACCGTTCCAGGACATTTTCATCGCCCCAAAGGAAGTCCTGTAACCACTAAGCAGACAGTGCCCATTTCTCTCTCCTCCCAGGCATGAGAAACCACCAATCTGCTTTTGACTTACCGATTGTGAATACTTGGTAAGATAGAATGTTATGGTATGATATCTGCCTTACTTCACTTAATGTTTTCAAGGTTAGTCACATTATAGCTTAATAATACTACTCCATAGTAATACATTCCTGCTATATCCGTAAATAGGGCAGCTGCTCATTTGGGATCATGCGCTGTGTAACTGAACATGGCTGCTTACTAAAATCATCTTTCGGAGTCCTTCAGTCCTCTCTAAGAGGTAGGGGGATGACTCTTCCTGTTACATCCATTCAAAAGGGATGTGAAAAGATTAGGTCACTTGTGTCCGGTTGATGAGGGGTTGGGGGGGGACAGGAGCAGAATCCACACCTCTCACCTCACAGCCTTGTTCTCCACGTCTGTGCCATGTGGTCCAGAGATGAGAAAGAAATTCCGTCTTTAAGGCTTAACTCAGTTTCCTCAATGCTATGGCCGACTAACTGGTCCTCTCTGTGATCCCGATGCTACTCCTTCCTCAGCAGCCAAAACCAACCGCACACAACTCAACAGGTCACACGTCCAAATACTCCCTGCTGGGGCATCTAAATGTCTATCATCTTTTCCTCTAGAATGCCATGGGATCTCATTCCCAGAGCGATAAAAACCTCATTCTCTTCTAGAATCCACGATACCCTGCTCCAGGAAGCACACACAGGGCCAGGCTCTTGACAAGAACCCCCTCCTGCCGAGCCACCCACTGACTGAGATGTACCCATGCATTTTCTCTATTGCTTCCCCATGTTAATGCTCAAAAGTGTTGGGGGATGATTATGCAGAGGAGAGCAGAGTCAGAGAAAGGAACACCTCGGCCGGGGGTTCCCCAGTGATGCAGTGTGGGGTGTGGGCTTCAGAAGAAGGGATAATTTGGAGATTCTGCCTGCAGTGACTACGGCAGTTACTTGGCACCCTCTGGCCAAGATACCGGACAGGACCAACCTAAGGGAGGAAAAACGTACTCAGGTTCTCTGCTTCAGAGGATCTCGGTCCACACAGCGAGGAGGCCACAGTGCTCACTGCAGAGGACTGAGCTGCAGTGGGTCCTGTCCTCATGTCACAGCCCAGAGACGGAGCTACATCTTTTCAAATCCTCCCCTCTTAGCGACCTACTTCTGACAGCCAGGCCTCATGTCCCAAAGGTTCTACCACTACCTATTGGTTTGGAAATGGGTTTTATGGACTAGTTCTCCAGCCTTAGAAATAAAAAAAATTGTATTTATTTGTGTGTGTGTGTGTGTGCGTGTGCGTGTCTGTGCGTGTCTGTGTATGTGTGTGTAGAGACATTCATGCTACAGCACGCAAGTCCAAGTTGAAGGTCAGCTGCAGGGATCAGTTCTCTCCTCCCATGATCAAACTCAGGTCACTGGTCTTAGAGGCAAGCCCCTTCATGCTCTAAACCACTCCAGTCTCCTTCTCTTTCCTCATCTACTTGGTTTTTGTTTTTTTGTTTTTTCATATTCTTTGCTCTTCCTTTCTTTCTGAGCTATGTCGCTCTGTCTCCCGACCCTTCAACTGTGTTTTTACTCCCCATCATGGCTCCCTACGTTGTAAAAGTTCTTTCCCATTTTCTCATTGGTTTTTTGGGGAGAGAAGTACAAACGCTCCCGGGTGGCAGCTGCTTCTGTCTCTTGTTTGTTTTCCAGCACTGTAGCCTCCTGAAGGGCTTTTTCAGCCTCTGCTTCAGTCTCTAGAGGACTTTGCTGAGTCAGGCTCATCCTTGGCTCGCTGATGTGATTCAGCACATAGCTGCGCGTGTGTTCAAAGGGGTGTACCTTAAGTTTTAAAGGGACACACTGAAATATTTACACGTGAATCGACAGGGTGTTGGTGATTTCCTTCAAAATAATAAAAGGCGGGAATGAGTGGAGGACAGAAGGAAGAAGAGCTCTGAGTGGGTAACTGTTGAGGCTGAGTACAAGAGGACTCGCGGGCCATTCTCTTCACAGGGGCACGTGTCTTCCACAGGAAGAGGAAGAGGGAAAGAGGGAGGAACGGAGACACACCACAGTGTCGATGCCTCTTTTACCCAAAGGAGAACTACCCCTGAGCCTTATAAGGCAAGGCAGGAAGAAGAAAGCAGCAGACATGGGAGTCCTAGCACCACCCCTGGGAAATCCTCTCCAGGACTCCATTTCTCTACCTGACATTCTTCAAGTCTGTAATTCCCTGAAAGCTTCATCAGTCTTCCCAGGATTCAGCCAAGCTCTGCCAACTGTCCTTTTTTTTTTTTTTTTTTAAAGATTTATTTATTTATTATGTATACAGAAGAGGGTGCCAGATCTCATTACAGATGGTTGTGAGCCACCATGTGGGTGCTGGGAATTGAACTCAGGACCTCTGGAAGAGCAGTCGGTGCTCTTAACCTCTAAGCCATCTCTCCAGCCCTCTGCCAACTGTCTTGAGATAAGAAGGAAAAACCTAAGGGGAGAGTTAGGGAAGATGACTCTGCATCAGAGGAAAAACTAAAAGCCCACGCTCTCGCCACCGCAGCCTTTAGGGTGCCCAAGGTGACCTTTGAGACATTTCATTCCTACACTACAATGCCTCCAAGGAAAGAAGACAAATGATCTAGAACCCCAGCCACAGCCAGGAGCTACAAGTGCCCACAGAGCTGCTGCTAGCATGAGGCAGTCCCTCTGCCCTGACTCAGTAAGAGCCCAACAGGAGAGTGGCCAGGGACCACTACCAGGCCAGGGCACGGCCCCCAGCCTCTCCCAATCCTGGCCCTCTGCCCACTCTATCCCTTTAGGCATGGCCAAGGGAGACCAGACTTGTTTACTGGGCAAATGATTCACTGCCTAGACTCCCCGACTCCAGCCTTCAGCAGAGGTGTGGTGCTGCCTGAGCATGGCACAAGACGCCAACAGCATCTGGGGCCCTGGTTGGGTGTATGCTGTCAGCAGAATCTCCCCGAGTTCCACCTGCACAGCCAGCAAAGCTGGGCTTCCCCACAAGCATTCAGACCTACAGAGGGGTGGAGAAAATGGAGTCTTTGGACACTAAAGAACCACCCCCTCTTGGGATACAAGAGGGAATACAAAAATGATCTCTCTCCAGGTCTCAGCTAGAGCAAAGCTGAACTGTAATGGCCTCTCCTGCGTGGACCACAAGGTACTCGATAAACACGTGTCCTGACTGAGTAAAAAAAAAAAAAGCAAGCTAAAACAGAATGCTTCTTTTAAATCTCTTCGGTCACTGGGCTACAAATACTTGTTCTAGGACCTTCCATAAGTCACCTAAGAATCTATACTAATGATTTCGAACTTTTAAAACTATGTCCTTTCTACTTTAGAAGATGTCTGTACAATGCTACTTATAGTGTGCACTGACTTAGAAGAGAAAACATAGCCACAGCTAATGGTTACGGGGCCTCAGGGCCAGGTTCTGCACTAAGTGATTGATACCCATCACCATCTTTAATCCTCTCAACAAACAGGAAGGCAGGTGTATTACTAAGCCTACTTTCAAATATGGAGCCTGGAATTCAAGTAGGCTGGTCCACAGGAAAGGCAGAAGCCAGACATAACAGAGTCCTCAAGCAGGGCTCCAGACTACCGTGCTACAGTGTGCAGCCCTAAGAGAAGACTTACAGGGAGTTTACCTTCATCAATACACCACCACCACCTATGCACATTTGAAAACGAGGAGAAATATCCAGGCTTCCTATAGACACGTAGAGCTGTTCCCTTCAGGGGAAACCATTCACTCCAATGCTTTAACCAGAAACTAAGTAAACAGAAGGCAGCACATCCCAGCCTCTACGACAGCTGCCTCCCTGCTGCCTTCTCCCACCCATGGGGGCATCCCTAGGCCTCCAACTCCAGAGGTGCAAACAAATGAGAGAGAGAGAGAGAGAGAGAGAGATCTAAGTAAGGGTTAAAGCAGAGTTAGAGTCAGCACTGTCAGTGAGAGAAGTCAACTGAAACCAAAGCAGAAATGGACTGCGGCACTAGCAGTCCTGGCAGCCTGTCAGGGAAGGACTGCGATTAATGACAGGAACAGCCTGAAAGTTGTGACCCGCCGCTGGTCACCTCGGGTGTTCTCTCTCCCCGCACAGTAACAGGATCCGCTTACACACAGTTCCAGAAGGGCACGGCGACTTACAACATAATGCAGTCTCCTTGTTCCAAGGAGAGCCAGTCAACTAATGAGTGGCACGCGGCTGAGGGCCTTTGGCCCTTAACCTTCATCCATGCCTACACTGTGTGGCCTGGAAGAGGAGAGTGACAGCTGCCATCTAGGACCACCAAGCCAGGACCATACCCCAGAGCTGTCAGAGTTGAGAATGGAATAGAGATGTTGTACCCGCCCTGTTAGGATTCTATTGTTGTGATAAACACCATGGCCAAAAGCAATGCAGGGAGGAAAGGGTTTGTTTCATCTTACAGCTCACAGGCCCTGATGGAGAGAGTCGGGGCAGGAACCTAGAGGCAGAAACGGAAGCAGAGACCATGGAGGAGTGCTGCTTACTGGCTTGCTTTTTCACGTCTTGCTCAACCTGCTTTCTTATACAACCCAGGACCACCAGCCCCTGGGTGGTACCACCCACAGTAGGCCGGGCCCTCTACAGGCCAATCTGATGGAGGCATTTTCTCAATTGACATCCCTCTTCTAAGATGACTCTAGCTTATATCAAGTCGACAAAAACACTAACCACAAAAGTAGTCTCTAAAACATCGTGAGTTTGGCCTGCTATCTACTTGTCTATCTACATTCTGGTCTTCAGAACTTCCACCGGAACATCCCATTAAGCTCTGTATACGGCACCTGCAGCCCTACAGCTTCAAACTCTTTCACATTGCTCCCACAAACCAGTTTCAAAGGCCCGATCTAAACAGTCAGGCTTGTGGGGGCCACAGCTCTGATTCTCCAGACCAGTGTTCTGTGTCGCCACTTTCCTCACTGCTCTGTCAGAACACCGGACAGAAACAGCTCTGGAGGAGAAGGTTGACCCTGGTTCATGGCTCAGGGGATGCAGTCCATCACAGTGGGAGTACAAGGTCTGGGGCACACAGGATCAGCACTCAGGAAGCACAGAGTTAGCCAGGGCAGGAACCAGGAGCAGCGGTATCTCTCTAGCCCAGTATCTGCCATCTGCACTCCACATCCACATGGCTCCCCAGCCTCCCCAAACAGCACCACCAGCTGAGGACCCAACGTGCAAACACACGAGCCGGCGAGGGACGTTTCACATTCAAACCACGGACAGACGTGGATTAAAACCCCATGTCTAAACAAAAGCAGCATCCCAGGGAACCAGACCTCGATGCAGAGATTTGCAGAGCCCCTCTGTGCTGCCGTGAAATGAACCAACCTGAAACATATGCTTTCGGCTGTATATTTTTAAAGTATTATGTCACGTTCTATAATAAGTTTTGATATAAACCTTTTTACACGGGGGAAAAAAAGGTCTGTACATTGAAAATCCATATGAATCCGGAACCGTGCTAAGCACTGGGTGTTGAAAAAGAAATCGAACCAAGACTCATACAGACGGTTAACCATCCAGGAAGAAGTCAGAGACCTCTGCTGCCTATTATGAGCCATGTCTATGCTTTGGTTCTCTAGCTTTCCTTTAACTCCTCAGCTCATGAAATCCTCCTGCCTCAGACTCCCAAGTGGCTGGGAATACAGGTGCATGCCACTGTGTCCGGCTACATTTCTGTTTCGCCTTAAAGAGATTTTGTAGTACTAAACTTTACATTTAATTGGACTGTGTTAGCCATGTGGAACAGACACCCAAGCAAGAGTGGCCTGCTTTGTCTTTTTTAACCTAGATCACCTGCGCGCTACTGAAAATTCTTTCATCATGGACAGACATGCACCTTAGTAGTACGGAACTTGTTTAGTGTGCACAAGGCCCTGAGTTCAACCCCAGCACGGCAACAACAAAAATGATGTCCAAAAGAGACAGTAGAGGGCTGAAGAGATGGCTCAGAGGTTAAGGGCACTGACTGCTCTTCCAGAGGTCCTGAGCTCAATTCCCAGCAGCCACATGGTGGCTCACAACCATCTGTAATGAGATCTGGCACCCTCTTCTGGCATGCAGGCATACATGCAGGCAGAACATTGTATACTTAATAAATAAATATTTTTTTTAAATGCCGAATGTCATTTATTGAAGGAGGGAGGAGGTCTTAAACACAGGTTTACAGCACAATGGGAGAACCCCGGAAGGCAGAAGTTCACTACTGATGTTTTACAATCTTGCATCTAAGCTGTTAACGCCCACTATGCAGGATACACAGACAAGGAACTTCCCTTAAGCATTCAGGAGGGTGAAACCTGGCAGGGAATTAGCATAGGGAAGATATCAAGGTCAAGGTCAGCAAGCAAGGCAACAGTTACCCAAAACGGGGCCCAGGGCCCCTACAGGTCTACTTAATAAATAAATAAATCTTTAAAAAACCAAAAAGATACAGTAGAGGCTGGCGATTCGACTCAATAGGTGAAAGCACTTGGCATCAACGTATGAGAGCTTGAGCCTCAATCCCCAGAACCCAGGCAAAGGCAAGATGCATAGTGTGAGCGTGTGTAAGCCTAGTGTTCCTATGGAGAACGGGAGGCAGAGCCCGGAAGATCCCTAGAGGATCACAGGCCAGCTGACGTGGCCCACACGGCAGGAAAACAACCGTGAGACCCTGTCTCAAAACAGGTGGAAGGAGAAGGCTGACACCTGAGGTTATCCTCTGACACATACATGCACACCATGACATGTATGTGCCTGCATCATCCACACACACACACATGCAAGCACACACACACACTTACAGAAGATACAGCAGGCAATTTAATACTATCTGTAGCTACATTATAATAAAAAGTAGCACGCAAAAATAAATAGTTCAACTTAAATTTTAAGGCTGTTCTGTCACATAGAAAAATTACTTGAAAGACATCTGTCATAACACTGGGGAATCTGTGTAAGGACAGTCCAGGTGATGAGTTTTCCTTATGTTCATCCATGCTGTCAAACTCATCCCATTTTGACATGCAGTTATATTATTATCTAAAGTTAAGTCTCTTAGTAAGAGCAGTGGCTACTATTTCTTACATGCCTCCTCTACCTCAAGTGCAGTGTGGGAATTCCACATGCCTCTTTCTGACCCACTCTTTCTGGCATCCCTACAAGCTGCAGAGCATCCCGTTTTACCCACGAGAAAGCTAGGGCTCAAAGTTAAGGGACTTTTCCGTGTATCTAAGAGAAACAGCCAGGCCTGCAATGTCACTCTGGCTTCTCCATCCGCGCTCCTCTGGCACCCCACCCGGGCCAGATGCTGAGGAGCTGTCTCCACAAAACCCTCTGTTTCTCTACAGCACTGGAGCCACGTCTTCTTGTCATGGGTCAGGCTCAGATCATAGAAAATTGGGCAAGGACCACCTCTAATTTAGTGGTCCTCAACCTTCCTAATGCTGCAACCTTTTAGTACAGTTCCTCATGTTGTGGTGACCCCCAACCATAAAATTATTTCATTGCTACTACATAACTGTAATTTTGCTACTGCTATGAATCGTAATGTAAATATCTAATATGTGGGATATCTGATATGCAACCCCCAAAGGGGTCACGACCCACAGGTTGAGAATTACTGTTCCAAAGAGACTCGTGCTGGCATCTGTGCTGACCACACCAGCGCTGCAGATGGTTTTCTGCACAACACCGTCCAGGTGACAGGTGTTTTTCATTGACATGACAAAGAAAGAAGACGTGTGTTTAGAAGGGAAGAGAATTAGCACAGTCGCTACCAAAGCTAATACCAAGCCTAATTACACCCGTGAGGGCACAGCTCTTTCCACTGGAACCCTGGGGGTCTTAGCCTAAAAGCAAATTACTTGAGTATTGTTCTGTATGCCAGCCTCTTTTTTTTTTTTTCACACTGTAGAGGATATTTTATTTTATTTTCCTTCTCTTTATTTCTTCTTTATGTCTTTCACATCATGCATCTCCATCCCATTCTTTCCCCCATCCCTTCATATCCACCCTCTGCCCTTGCAACCTTCCCGACAAAATAAAATAAGAAAAAAAAAAAAGGGAAAAATCAATCTCATCATGGAAGCTGTAGTGTGACACAGTGAACATGAAGTTAAACCCTTTAGTCCATGCATCTTTACTTGCAAGTGTTCACTGCAGAGTCACTGGTCTGGTTGGAGGCCTTTGCTACAGGCCTCTCTGTTTGAGGTTTCTGCTACACTATCGATGCTGGGTCCTCACTGGGACTCCTCTTGGATATCCTGCTGTTGCCCTGTGTCTTGGAGATCCTGTAGCTTTGGGTCTGCAGGACTGGCCCCCTCACATGCTCCAGCAGATCACAGATGGGGTGGATGTTGGGGCGGACCAACACATAACCCTGGTTCTGGGCCTGGGTAGTTGCAGGGTTGGTCAGCCCACCAGCTCTCCCTGTCCTCACCACCACGGTTCACTCTCCTGCATTGCCCTGGCTAGTTCACCCCTTGCAGCAAAGAGCAAGGGGCAGGGCCAGTTCTCCTGCTTTCATGTCCTCAGGGTGGGATCCCCCACATCTACACCTTCAGGGTCAGCTCTACTGTGTTGCCCAGGCAAGGCTTAGGGGCCACTCTCCTGAGTGCTGCAGCTGATGAGGGGCAGGGCCAGCTCTCCCAGCCTTATGATCTCAGGGCTAGCTCTCCCACCTGTCTCAGGCATTGATGGGGCCAGCTCTCCATTGCTCACAGCCTCAGGGCTGGCTCACCCACACCTCTGCCATTGGGGTAGGCTCTATTGTACTGCCCATGTGAGGTACAGGACCTGCTCTCCCAAGTGTTGCAGTTAGTGGAGGGCAGGAGCAACTCCCCCATGCTAACAACTTCGGAGCTCTTGCCAGCCTTTTAGACCCAGGTGAAAAGCAAGTGTTTGGGAATCTCATAAGTATGTAAGATCAAACCAGGACAGCTCTAGCCAGGTGTGGTGGTAAAAGCTTGCTGGTAGACATGTCTCCAGTCATCCAGGCACAATTCAGGACAAACGTACTAAAAGCACCAGGGTCAAGACAATAGATTAGCTTGAGAGTTAGAATAACAGTGCCCATAGACAGGACAAACACCTTCTTACTGAAAGGAATTCCAACCACGCCCCCATGGTGGTGCATGGCCGGCAGGACACTTAGTCATCTCTGCCTAGTCATTTCCGGGTCATACGTCCTGCGTGACCCATGCCCCATGGTTACGCGGTCACGTAGTCGCGCGCAGACATGACCGCATGATCTATGCACATGCGTGGAATAGCCACGTGGGCCTGTGTGCACAGGTGCGTCCTGGCCTT
The DNA here is from genome assembly GCA_902168405.1 of Peromyscus aztecus. NCBI lineage: Eukaryota > Metazoa > Chordata > Mammalia > Rodentia > Cricetidae > Peromyscus > Peromyscus aztecus. Next base: position 17,600 of record CABHPQ010154876.1, read on the forward strand.
TATGAGGCGGGCCCCATGTTCCCCCGACCTCTTTCTCTCACGTGTCCTTCCGCAGGCCTGATCACATCTATCCCTTTCTCTTTGTCTTGATAAAACTCTCGTTAGTGGATTCTGTCCTGTGTCGTGACTTTTCCTTGGGGGAGGGAGGGCCGCTAAAAACCCATCACTCACACCAGGGGTGACACCACTAGAGAAGATCTGAGTTTTTGCTGTGAGCGGCAGGGCCAGACCCTGCAAACTCCACAGGACATGCTAACCCTGGCAAATTCAGGCAAACCATCCGAACCAGCAGCGCTGTGATGGCCGCCAAATCTAAGACGCTCACAATCGCAGGGATGAGAACGGACAAAGCAGAGGACCCTGAAGACACGTTTGTTCCCACGTGAATGTGACTCTCGTGACAGGAACGTGCAACCTGCAGGCCCAACACAGCTGGCATCCAAACAAACATCATCAATCCAGGACCTCCAGAACCTTCTCCCATCAGCTCTTCAGACTCTAGGCTATGAGGACTACAAGACAAGACTGACCCATCTCACATTTCCTATCGGCCTCTCAGGCCCTGTGGCTTCCTCAGTTCCTGTCTCACTACCCTTTCCCATCAAGAACCACTGCCGTCCACCCACCCACAAGTCACCATCCATTCCCTGTTCCGTTCTAAAATGTTGTCTCTCACCCAGGGACTCTACCCTAGAACAGCAGGAAGGGCCTCGGGAGAGTGGTGACGCACATACACATACAACACGAAGGCAAAGATCAGGTATCGCCGCTCAGACTTCAGGGCTCCAGCCCCACTGTGTACCAGCAGCCTCAGCCAACCCGGAGAGAAACACTACTCACGACCCACTCCCCCACCCCACCCCCAGGAAGAAACTGCCTTCACTCCCCCACCAGAGAGATTCCACTTGTCAGGTCCAAGGGGAACTCCATTTCCCCAAATTCTAAAAGGCAGAAGGGACATAATGTTTAGCTGTGGTACCTATTAGCAGACCAAGGCACATGCTGACCTCCAGGCTCTCTCAGTTACACATTTCAAAGTTCATGCTAGCTAGCATCATCCTGGCCCTTCTCACTTCCTCCAGCTCACAGGCTTCCCTCTACACAGTTACTCATTCTCTTTATAACCCTGCTATTCCAGCTATATACTCTCATTCATAGTCTCTCTGTTCTCTCTCTCTCTGTTCTTTCTCTCTCTCTCTCTCTCTCTCTCTCTCTCTCTCTCTCTCTCTCTCTCTCTCTCTCTCTCTCTCTCTCACTCATCTCTACAATAAAAACCTTCCTTTAACCATACCATAGAACAGTTATGTCATCAATTTACACACCATTCACAAGTAGTAGATTTCCTTACTCCATCCTGTTAGGTCACAGAAATCCAGGATAAATGGTTGAGGTGCCTATTATCATATCAAAGCTGATTGGCCAGCTCTCCCAGCATCACTCAGCACCTGTAGCTCCTTCCAGCACGTCTCACCACGCCCCTTATCCTAAACACCTCCCTCCCGGGGCGGGGCTTCTGCTTCCCTTCTCCCAGCCTGATCCCTAGATAACTCAGCAATTTTGGCTATGCCCTCTCTTGGCCTCTTGGTCCTGGGCCACCTCTCTAGGCTCCTCTCTTGCTCTCCCTCCCCATCTCTCTTCTCATGGTCCGGTTTAGTCTGCCAGCTGGGTTCAGCCTGAACTCTTCTGCCTGCTTTCTCCCTACAATACAAACCTTCTCCATACTTTAGGAGAGGCTGTATTCCCCCTACTTTTATATCACCTTTTCATTCACAGCCCAGCCCAGGATTGTCCTAGTCACCTATACTTTTTTTTGTCATATAGTATTTTTTGATCGTGTTTTCCCCGCTTCTGAGATGTCTTCGTCAAACCCCTCCCCTCAAGGCTTAGGGATCCATGCTGAAGAGGAGGCAGAAAGGTTGTAAGAGCTAGAGGAGGTGGCTGCTTTCAGTCACCCATTCTTATGCCAACAGAAGTGACCAGGTTAGCTGGGTAGAGCCCTGAAGCCCAAGGCTCTCCCTCTGCCCAGGGAGTCACCTGCCTAGCAGCACACTGACCCTTAACACACAGAGCTTTGCCCTCGGGAAGTAATGACTAGAACATCAAGGCCCCACCCTGCCGAACTGCAGCGTCCACTCAGTTCTCCGGGAAGGCGTCACAACAATAATGGCAGCAGCTACTATTTCTTGTATGCCCTCTATATCCTGGGTGCAGTTTAGGAACTTCACATCCACACTACCTCATCCGCTCCTCTCAGAGACCCTGCAACCTGCATGGCGTCGCCACTGTGCCCATGAGAAAACGGGGGCTCGAGGGGCTCTGGGGTTAGCTAAAGCCTCTAAAATACAGTCCCTATCCAAGATCAGAACTAAAACCAAGAGAAAAGTCCACTCAGACAATACTTATACCTGAGAATTCACAGGCCTTGGCAGGTAAAACTGCTCTGGCCACTGGAAGAAGGTCAGCAGTGCGCACAGGGAGAGGAAGGGAAAGGGACCTGCTGGTGACCCCCCACCGGGAAACAGGAAGGACCATCCCCTATTCGCACATGTCCATTCCATGCACACTGGCTCTAAGTTCCACTTCCGCCACATTCACTACTATTTACTGAGCACTTATTCCATGTCAAGCATCTTTACAGAACTCACTCACGTGAATGCCTTGAGAGAAATACTTTCTAAGCTGTATTTGCAGATAAAGCAGTGGCATTTATTCCCTAGGTTTCATGAGTAGCAAGTTGTGAAGTGGGGTGTCCTGGTCCTCTCATGATAGTAGTCTACCTCATCTGCCCGTCTTGTTTGAACATCTACTGTGGAAGGTTCTGGGGAAACTGAAACACAGAGGAAGAAGTGCTTGGGAGGAAGACTGAGTCCCTTTCAGAGCTGTAAAGAAAGGACGAGGCTTGGTCCAGGGAGGAGAATCAAGAGAAAGCCACTCTCGGCTTTCAGTGGAAATCATGTAATTCCAGCCCAAAGGGTAAGGTGAGTGTGAAGACATCCAGGAAGTAGTCCCTTGCAGCTGAAGCAGAACATTCTTGAAGAAGAGAGATCGAACCTGATGGTGCAGACCTGTAATCCCAGCTACTCAGAGGCTGAGGTAAAAGAACCACAAGCTCAAGACCAGCCAGGGTCACTTAGCCTGTGTCAAAATAAAAAAGGGAGAGCAGGGCTGGGGATACAGCTCAGTGGTAGAGTGTGCAAAGCCCTAGATTTGATCCTTTGGGAGAGCAGAAGGTGGGGTGAAGGATGGGAACAGGACCAGAGAACTACAGATCATGCCAAGGAGCTTAGAAGTTACCCGAGAGCGGTGGGAGTTTTTAAGCGGGGAAGAGATGTGGTAAGATCTGGATTTCAGGGTAACCACCATGGCAGCAATGAGAGGTATTCAACTGAAGAGCAATAGGGGAGTGGGAAGGACACAGGGAACAACCTAACAACTGTCTAGATGCAAGACTGCTGGAACGGACACCTTCATCGTTACTTTGACTGGATTCAGAATCACCCAGGACACACACCTCAGGATGATTGTAAGGGTGTTCCCAGGGAGGGGTAACCAAGGAGAGAAGACCCACTCTCAATGTGGGCAGAACCATCCCATAGGCTGGAGAGTCCTGGACTGGATAAAAAAAGGCAACTCTCCCTGCCACGCCCTCCTCAAAGTGAACCAAAATAAATCCTTCCTTCCTTAAGTTGCCTCTGCCAGCCATTTGTCTCAGCGATGGGAAAAGCAACTAATAAAATGGCTGAGGTCGACTGCTGGTCGGGGATGGGCTAAGCAGAGGAAGAGACGGCAATGAGTTCATATACGGAGGGCGGGCTTCTCAGGGCTGGGAAGATCACTGGAAGGTTCCAGCATTCTCAACTCAAGTCTGGGATGTGCCATGGACAGAGAGAGAGAGAGAGAGAGAGAGAGAGAGAGAGAGAGAGAGAGAGA
>CABHPQ010154876.1:21539-36105 GCA_902168405.1 Peromyscus aztecus
AGAGAGAGAGAGAGAGAGAGAGAGAGAGAGAGAGAGAGAGAGAGAGAGAGAACACGAACAGTAGATGTACAGATGTGGAGCAGAGCATGAGAAACACATCAAAGAAAGCATCCACCCTCATGGTATGCCACAGGATTCAGCAGTGTGACGTGGACGTCCATGGCCTTACAGAGCTGGAGGGCAGGGGACAAGACAGGGAGCCGATATATTTATAGGTTGCAATTCGTCCGTCCGCCTTGCAAAGTGACTCTGGCCAGCCCCAGCTTCCCATGGGGACTTCACTTTCATCTCCTCCTCGGCCACTTGGCACCCCTTCCCGCGGCTCCTATACTGCTGAGTACAAGCTGCTTTGTGATTCAAACAGAAAGGTAGGTGCCAACACTCCAGCGGAGCCTCCCGGCATGAGTCTCCTCTCTCTCTCTCTCTCACATCCTAAAATATAACTGCTTCAAAAGATGTCAATTTAGACGTCTACCGTCATTGCCATTTCATATAAATTAAGCCCAGATAACACAGCTGGGGCTTCAGCCCTAAGCCCAGCGAGACAGACACCACGAGTGGGAAACAGAAAGCCAGAAGCAGGGTTTTCAGGCAGCCCCTGTCTTAAAGGGGGGGGCGGGGATCAAACATCTTCCTGTCCTGCTTCCTTTTCCCACCTCATCAGCTCGAATTGACCAGCGGCAGCTCATCTCTTCAGGCCCGGACACACCCAGCTATAAATAGGGTAAGAAGAACCAAGAATGAGGAAGTAGACCGGGACCCTCGAGGGTTTTGTCAGCAGGTTCTTCTCTCCTGGCATGATGACAGCCTGTGGCTGCTGCAGAGACTCCCCAGGGTCCCCAGGCTCCGCTCCCTTAGTGAGCACAGAAGAATGCATTTTCGTGTTCACACACATCTCCCACCGCCTGTGCTTTTCTCCAGTGTGACCTTGACATTTCTGCTGAGGGGGATCCGTCTTCTCCACTGGCCTCTGCTTAGGCTGGAGGCTTCCTGTAACTATGGAGTGTGTAGAAGCGGTAGTACACAGCTTCCAATCTACAACAGAAAAGACGTGCAGTTTCTACCCTGTTCGCGGATACACCTTTGCTTGCAGCCTTGAGCTACCACAGATGGTGCAGAGCTTTGAAAGGGCCAAGCCCGTGATCCTCGCCTTCAAAGCTTCCTGGTCCCGGCATCAGATATATAGGAGACAATCTTCAGAGGGATGATCCCTGTCTCTACCTGTGGCAGCTAAAGCCTAGGACACCAAGAAGTAGCGATGAGGCATCCTACTGATCCCTTTACAAATTCCCGACCCAAGGTCCCAGGAGCATAATAAAAGGACCTTATTCTGGCTGGTCAGTTCTGAAGCAGTGGTAATGGAAACGGTGGACGACAATTTGTAGGTTTAGTCCTATCTGCAGCTTCTGGAGAAGCAGCTGCTCTTAGAAATGAACTCTGTAATGAAGGAGCGTTTGCTTGGTGCCAGGTATCATGTTAAGAGCTTACATTCATAACCTCGTTTACTTCTCATGACAATGCTGAGTGAAGAGCAGGGTTGTCCTCATTACAGAAAAGGAAATGGGTTCAGAGGCTGAGGGCTTTGCCCAAGGCCAGACTGCTGGATTCAGAACCCTCCACACCCCCCGAAACAGGCCACATGAAGACAGGCTGTCTACATAAAAGACTTGCCTGTGTGGAGGTGTCATGCTCACGTTCAGCACGTCATGTTTAGGAATTTCCTCTTTGGCGGCATAACATCGATGAACGCTTGGCCCCATCACGGTTGGGGCAAGCCCCCTTCCCTGTTGCCTACCCACCCTATTACCAATCCCTCCTAAATCTCACCCCATTTTTAGGACCTAATTCTTCCACCGAGGCCTTGCTCTGAGTTCCCCTTCGGCCTACCCCTAAGCCATAAGTTGGCAAACCATTTTGTACTGTGCCACACATCATTTTCTGGTTGTCTGGGGTGTGTTTCCGTAGTATGCCTCCAGAGGACAGAAAGAATGTGACAGAAGTAATGCCTATGCCATGCAGATGACAGATGACACACTGCATTCCCTACAACACCTACACAATAGCAAGCACACCCCATTTTCATGAAGACCTGCCAGGTAATCCAACTGGTTAGGAACCATACACAACTCACACACAATGCAGACGCTCCAGGCTGTCACCTGCACATCACTCAGGATATGGAGAAGAGAAAGGATCTGAGGGCTGAGGAAGCCGTGCCATATACCACAGATGCCACAGACCTCATGGGCAAGAGGCCCGGATCCAAAGGCTCGAAACACTGGGAGGTGCCATTCTGAACCACGGACTATCTCTAATGGTTGTGGAAAGGTGTGACACACAGAGTAAAACTTCCTTTGAATCATTCTCATCCTCTCCAACCAAGAGCAGGAAGACCAATCTCAAGCTCTGCTCTCCCGCGACCCTTCACACTATGCTAATGGAGGCTTTGCTGCCTTTCCCCACATCTCCATGCCTGCTGAGATGACGGAACTTGTATATACACCTTTCCAGTCTCCCTCCAAACATAACTACCAGCTCTCTTCTCCAATAGGCAGTCTCCGGGGGGTGGGGGTGGGGGGAGGTAGGGGCAGGCCATGAGTGTTACGGCCTGGCCCCAGTTCTAGGGGAGCAATCTGCTTCCTGACTGGTGCCATTATCATAAGTAACCACCATGTCCAGCTTGCATGGTTGGGCAAACTCAGAATCGTACTGATTCCTAAGGTGGAGCATCCAGGGCAGAAGTGGATAGTCTATTCTTTTTTTCTCCATGTGGGAACGCAGGTAGTCTGAACAAACATACTCAAAAATTGCTGAGGAAATATTCGAATGATTTATTCCCTGTCCAGAATGAATTTCCAGATGAAATAAGGGGAGTTTTAAAATATTTCTTTTTGGGGTTGGGGGAGATAAAGCCAGGAGGGAGGGCAAAACCAATAGAAAGATACATGAACAATTCATAGGGACAACAACAGCATGGCAAGATATCCCTAGAGGTACAATAGTGGCACTCCTATCTTGATCATCAACAGGTGTTCACTGGCCTTAAGGCCCACTCAACAGAAGGGAAATCATGCCTGGTGCCGGAAACTAGTTAACTACTTGGGGCTAGTGAGGTTATGGATCTTTGAGGAGAACCTACTGCCACCACTTTACTAACCCAGCATAATTTGTAACTGCATTCTAAATATTTATCACAGGTAAATACATATAGCTCCCTCCACTCACCAAGAAGCTTTTCTTCACAGCCTATGGAGAGCATAGTTCAGAAAACCACAACTGGTATCCAGCCCCAGAGCACACAGCTACAACACAACTTCTGCACCTGAAGCTCGGGGATATTTAGGAAAAGGAGGCAGAAAGACTGTGAAAGCCAAAGGACCAAGACATCTGCTGTGAGACTGCGTCTCCTAGGAAGGACAAAGAGGCCGTACCTATGATATCTAAGTAACATGGCCGCCTAAACAAGACCTAAGCAAGGACACCACCAATAGACATGCGAACATGGAAGGGGGAAATCTCATGGGGTCCCATTCCAAACAAAAGAACTACAGGCAGTTAGTGACTGCTAAGAGAGAGAGAGAATTAGTCTTTCCCAGGATGAGCCCCCATTGGTTATCCAATACCAAGTGCTCATCCCTGAAACAGATATACCAACAACACTAAGCAGACTCAGCAGCCTTTATTTATGTATTCATAGGTGTGTACACATATATACACACATATACAGTTGCCGGAATCATTAAAGAAAAATGAGTCCAGGAACTTGAGGTGGGGCATGGAAGAAGTTGGAGGAAGTAAGGGAAGGTGGGGAAGCATGCGTTTCTATCGTTTTAAATCAGATCTTTTTAAAAAGTCATAGGGAAAGGTGGTATTTCATGACCCAATTTAAAAAGATGCACATACCAACACACAAGTATAGATACCTGAGAGGCTCTATAATGCTGCTTCTAGAAGCTACTGATTATTAAACAAAAGTTCTAATACCAGGTATGGCTAAGGAAGTCTTAGAGGCTGCGACCAGCCCTCTTGGTAACCCACCAGAACTGGACAATAAGTTCCCGTTGCTTCAGACACTATACACCTTGACTGCAAGATCTAAAGGCGTCAAACTGGAACTGAGGCGGAAACTTCCTCCATGCCGGCTGGCTGTCACAGTGCCAGAAGACACTAGCAGGCTGCTGAGGGAGACAAGGCATCAACAGTCTGACCCAGCTGTGAACCCTGCAAACTACAGCAGCAAGCCGACAGCAAGACACGTGCAGCTGCGCAATACTGGCAAACAACTGTTACTGGGGTAACCAATCCCTCTCTGACTGGGTTTGAGGCTACGGGAGGTAACCTATGCTTTTTACTGGATTTATAAATCTAGTGAAAAACAAAACAAACAAACAAACAAACAAAGACTGCCTACTAGATATTTATGTTTACACTCCCAGACAAATGCTAACCCTTAGAGTTAATCAGTAAACCCTTTTTTTCCCCCCAAAGGATTATAGTGAATGCAGAAATGCATGGCTGATCAAGGTGCTCATCAGTGAATGTTGACTGCTTAGTCCTAAGCAAGACATTTATATACACACACATATATAACATTTACTTTATTATTTATGTACAGAAGGATATATATATGTGTGTGTGTGCATAGATACATTCGTACATATATATCCTACTTCTAAGGCTAGGGAACATTGCAGATGAGGAAACAGAAAGGATTTACGAGCCGTGAGATATGGAGGAGAGCTGTGAAACTCTATCTCCTGGGCAAGACTCAATTGCAATCATGAACTCACACCCGCTTCAGTTGCCTCACTGGGTCTGCAGCCGGTTAGAGTCCACTGCCAACCAAGAACAGACTTGAACAGTCAGGCGTGGGTTCGGGAAGGGGTCATCCCTGAAGAATGAACTACTAGCTAAGAATAGATTCCAGGATGTGGGGAGTTACCGCCTTCAGCTGTGTACCTACCAGTGAGGCATAACTCCAAGCGGACGGCCACACAAACAACCCTGGTTAAACTCTGTGGGTCACAAAATAAACAAACAAGATATGAATTTGGATAGGGATGGGATGGGACAAAGGAGTGTGGGAAAAGAAAGAACTCATCATGCTTACATACATGTATAAAACTGTCAATAAATACATGTAATTAACCGAAAAGAGGAGAAGGAGAACTGTCTCCTTTTCCCCCAAGAGGGGACACCTTTACTCTTCAGGAAAGTCATGATCAGAGACCTTCCTGTCCCCAGCCTCTCCTCCAGCACACTACATATCAAATAAAGCAACAAAAAGCTTATAAGGACCCCACAATTGGCCAGATTCACGGCTCCTATAACCTAGTCACACCTAAGCTAAAGACTCACATGTAAGAACCCCAGGGCAGAGCCATGCCCAATCAGGAGGAAAGGGGAAGACAATATTTTAAATAAGTTTGTCTGACTCATTTTTCCTCAGCATCCAGAGCAGCAGGGCTTCAAATGCTCCCTTCCGATCCCACTCAGTGTCTTCCCATAAAGGAGCTCCTCCACTGCATGCTCAAATTCCTTCTTAAAGACTGTCTCTGGGGCTGGCTATGTATAGAGCACCTGTGAGGTCCTGGGTCCAAACCCCCAGAAAGACAGAGACAGAGACAGACAGAGTCTGCCACACCAGTTTTGCAGGATTACAGTCACTGTCCTCTCTCTTCGTTCCACTACAGAAGTTCAGAAGCCCCAGAGTAGTAAGGCCAAGATTCTCGCTGGGAGCCGAGCAGGGGAAACAACTGGGGCTTTCTCTGCTGCCAGCTGGGTGCTATTTCACCAGCAACAGACCCCAATGGAAGCGTTAGGAATGAATGGTGAGGTCAAAGTTTTCTCTCACAGCATTAATCTATACAAGTGAGTGGACGCCACAGGGCACGCTCAGCTCCCCTCCCGGAGGGACAGTCACACTGGTCTGACACCTGACAGCACACTCAGCTGTGTTGGCACTGCTGGGTGGGGGGGGGGGCGGCTTCCTCTCTCCCACAAAAGAATGATCCCACGGCTCTAACAAAGGTGTTCAAACTCTTTTCAATGTTTACATTAGTTTTCGGGCTAAATTTTTTTTTTTTTTAAATTTTAAAAAGAATTATCTGACATCAGCTTACACCTCCTTGGTTTAAATAAAAACAAAACTACAACACAAATTCAAGTGGAAAGAAGAGCCTGATGAAGGGAGAGCACGTATGTTGGTGGGGAGCTGTGTGCACAAACAATTTTAGTTCAGCGGAAACAGGAACAAAAGCAAAACCGAGATTCTTGTGGTGCTTTTGGAGGAGCCTGGGGCAAGGGGCTTGGGCAGAAGGGGATGCGAGGGTTTCCATTTTAGGATCGTGAGGTCGAAAGGTGGCAGAGGTGCCTGAGAAGGGCTCCTGCAGCTCATGTGGGAAGGATAAACTCCACAAAGGCCCCAAGACCAAGTTTAAAGTCCAGGCCAAACTAAACCATACTGGATTCTGGACCAAAGGTGTGTCCTGAAGAGTGCTTGACAAGGTCGCCCACTGCAGCACAGGGTAGAGAAACTCCACCCAGGCATTTGAGAGCTCAGGACTTGGATTCCGGTTTTGCCATTCTCTAGCTGCATGTACGCTCTTCAGCAAAGGAGTCAAGCCCCCTGAGCTTCAATTTTCTCTACCATCTGCCTCAGTGTGAAGCACTTCGGGTAGGCACTGTTTCAAATAAAAATGTTGTTTGTTTACGTTTTATTTTTGAGGTTGCTTTGAGATGGGCACCTCATGTAGCCCAGGCTGACCTGGAATTCCCTATGGCTGAGGTGTTAAGCCCAGATCGCGGAGACCCCCAAAGGACCACCACGGAGACCGAATCCCCCACGTAAAAGCAAAGAGCCTTTATTTCAAGCTCCGGGGCTCGGTCCCTCTGTCTGTCTGATGCAGAGAGCCCTGAGCTCAGGTGGGGCAGAGTTTTTATCATAGCAGAGGTTGGGGTGAGGGGATTTCCAGGGTTCAGGACCCTGATTGGCTGACAATTGTCTAGGGATATCTGTAAAACAAAAATAAGTGTGTGCTAGACTCAAGGATATCTGGCCACCTTATCTAATGGTTGGAATGTTTGGGATGTCAGGTACTTCCTCACCCCTGGGTGGATCCCTGGGTGGTATCAGCTTAAGGCTTTTCCTGGATCTGGGTGTTGCCTGCCGTAAGCCTGTCACAGAAGCTGTGTCTAGGCCCCTAAGCCTGTCATGGCTGCTGTGTGGTCAAGCTGTTTTGGGGCCCTCCACAGAGGGTGGTCTTGAACTCCTGTCTAGAGCCTCTTGAGTGCTGGGATCGTATACATATGCCACTACATTTGGCTGTTCAAGTAAAATCCTAAAGAACCAAATAGGAAATATGATTATTCTTCACCCCCATCTCCAGGCTATTCCACTTGGTGTTGTCTGTATGACCAATAAGCTAAGAAAAGTCAAAATAATGTCACATCATCTGAAGGGAACTTCTATGGGGAAAAACTGCCTCTGCAGTTGGAGTCCACAGCCAACCTCTGGATGTGATGGGTCTCTTCCCTTTTTGCCAGCTGCTGCACAGGGGGAAAGGCAAGCTGGTCTTATCATTAACTGTAATTAGAAGGGCAGGTCTCCTATGGCACTTGAGAGGGGAACTCTTTTTACACAACCATGCCAACAGCTAAGAGAAAACTACACCTCTGCCCCAGCATTCCTGTCCCTTTGTGTAGGTAGCCAGGAGTCTACTGCCCAAATAATTAAAATATTTTTTTCATAAAAATTATACAACTCATGCCTGGCTGTGGTGGCGCACTCCTTTAATCCCAGCACTCAGGAGGCAGAGCCAGGAGGATCTCTGTGAGTTCGAGGCCAGCCTGGTCTATAGAGCAAGATCCAAGACAGACACCAAAACTACAGAGAAACACCGTCTCAAAAAAAAAAAAAATTATACAACCCACAAGAGTAATGAACATTTGACCCTTCAACAGAGCACAATAAAGAAAATGATGAAGCCGGGCGTTGATGGCGCATGCCTTTAATCCCAGCACTCGGGAGGCAGAGCCAGGCGGATCTCTGTGATTTCAAGGCCAGCCTGGGCTACCAAGTGAGCTCCAGGACAGGCGCAAAGCTACACAGAGAAACCCTGTCTCGAAAAACAAAACAAAAAAAAAAAAGAAAGAAAGAAAGAAAATGATGAATTTTGTGTTAGTAACCAAGAAGGACACATACACTTCATTCCCCATCGTTGACCTTGGCCTTATGAGGCCTTAGGCATCCCAATTCCTCGGGTGGTGCATGGATCCTCTTTCCACTACCGTCTGCAACACTCTGGACCTAGCTGTGCTCACACATGTTGATCTCACACACACACACACACACACACACACACACACACACACACACACACACTTAATCTTAAAAAAATGTTAAAGTATCACCATGGGACTCAGGAATGCCAATTGCATGAGTCTGGCAAGTCACTCAGCTTCAAATCACAGCTGTAAGGATCCATAACCTCGACTCCTATCCACAAACACAGAAAGTAAGGAATGATTGGAAACTAAGAATTATCACCATTTTCCCTACATGGTACTTTTCTTCCTCCCAAGATGAATGGGATGGAGAAAGCAGAAACTGTAAGCATTCAGACAGCAAGTATAGTGTGACTTAAACAGGAGATGAGACACCCAGACAAGAACAGGAGAACCAAATATAAAGATGCAGACAGTTGGGTCTGCCCACTGAATTCATATCGACATTTTTGGCCGTTCCATTGCTTTACAGGCACATTTACTTGCAAAGATTCACAGATAAAGATTATTAGGATTAGTCACTGACAGTGCCCTGCTGCCTTGATGGCTGAGGGACGTGCGGACACTATGGCCTAGAGGAAGACACTAGGCTTATGACTACATAAGGCAATCCAAGAAACACCTTCCTCAGAGTCCCAGGCTCCCAAAAAGTTTATGAAAAGGGAACCAAAAGCAAAGGCTCAAGCCAGGCAGAGTGGCGCACACCTTTAATCCCAGCACTCAGGAGGCAGAGGCAGGTGGATCTCTGTGAGTTTAAAGGTTAGCCTGGTCTACAGAGTGAGTTCCAGGCTAGCCAGGACTACAGACTACAAAGAGAGAGAAGTGGGGCGGGGGGCAGACAAAGGTTCAAAGAGAACCACTGCACCTTGACAGAAGCAGTTGTAATCTACCCAGAGAAGAACTAGGGGCCAGATGTGGGAGTAAAATTTCTTAAGGACCCTGGAGTCGATGATGCCAGACACCAATACCCACGTGACTTCTTTTGTATGTTAATTTTTACACTGTCTTTTAGTTGTGTGTGTCATGTCACGTGTTGTATTTAAAATCCATAATGCCTGGAGAGAACACACCCAAGCCCAGGAAGCACACACAAGACAAAATTCCAGAGGCACCAGCACAAAGTGGGATCCGAATGCTGGGGAGAAAAGGCAGCAGCCGAGGGACTCTCTTGATGGTCGACGGGGAGGAGAGCCCGAGCTCACTGACTGCCAGGCGCACGCTCATCTAGGCAGTCCTAGCTAATCCTCGCTTCCGTCCTGTAAAATTCAACAGGTGGTGTGGTAACTGTTCCTACTTCACACTTACAGAAATGAAGGCAGCACACAGACCGGGTCCTTTGCACAAGGTCCCCAGCCCGCAGAGCCAGAGGGGACGCAAAGCCGGGCGCAGCTAAGCTCACGTGGGTCGTCTCCATGGGAAAAGGGGGTTCACCACCTAAGATGGGGCTCTTAGGAAAAGAGTGAGTTTAAAGGATGCTCCTGTGTGGAGGGCACATGGGAAAACACACAGGACTGGGCTCTACAGTGCTTACCACCACAAACATGTCTGGGGGAACCTAGGACATACTGTGCGCCACAGACTTGCGGAGCGATGTACATAACAGAGCTGCTATACAGAGATGGAAATAGGCAGACACACTAGACTTCCCTTCCAGAATAAGACGACAAAAATAATGAAAGAAACCGAGAACTTCAGCTCACCCTGACTATCCCCAAGTCTTAAGGAAGACTGCAGAACAGGCTTGCATGGGACAGCCAGATGTGAAAGGAGGCATTCTCTTTGACCCCAGCAGCGGACCGCAGTAGGAAAGGAGGGAGGGGACAGCAGAGAAGAAATCCCTGCCTTAGTCCTGGAGTGCACGTGAATTATCAACTGAGAGTCCAGCAGAGCCAGAAACTGGCCAGCTGTCCCACTCCGTCAGACCAAAGGTCCTAACAGACAAGATGGGTAGCGTTTTCCAGGAAGCCAAGTACCCAGGGTTGAGTCTGAGTCCAGAAGAAACAGGAACCATGGGACTCTTCCACAAGAGGGCCTTGCGCCATCATCAGGAGGTTGTGAGATCTAGCACGTTCTCCAGCTTCCCAGGAAACAAATCTGCTTGTCTCAGTGTGAAGGCGAAACTATTATCAGGCCAGCTCAGATGGGAGGAGGTGCCTGACTGACTCCAGCAGAGCAATTCACAGTCAAGTCCAACTATATCCTGTGTCCATCTAAAATCATCAGAGATGGTGGCAAGTTTCTCCTATTTCTTGGAAAAATGAAAAAAAAAAATAGAACAATTTACTGAACGTGGTGCCTGGGTGGGGTTCATTCGGCCCACATTATTCCACATCACTGCTGCCGTCTGTATTGTCTACAGTTTATAGGTAAAATTCCTGGACGGCATTTGATACTTAAGAAGTGAAAAGATTTGATGTGTCCTTGTTTGGTTTCTGTTGCTGTGATAAACACTACTGCCAAAAGCAACTTGGGGAGAAAAGGGCTTTGTTTGGCTACATGTCCCTGTCACAGTCCATCATCCAGGGACGTCAGAGTAGGAAGGAACTCAAGGCAGGAAGTAAAGCAGAGACCGCGGTGGAAGGCTGTTTTTACTGGCTTGTTCTAGCCACAGTTTGTTCAACCTGCTTTCTTACAGAACCCAGGACCACCTGCCCAGGCGTGACACCACCCACAGTGGGCTAGGCCCTCCCATGTCATCATTAATCAAGAAAATGTCCCACAGATGTGCCTAAGCGCCATTCCGGTAAAGGCATTTTCTCAGTTGAAGTTCCCTCTTCCCAGGCAGCCCTGGCTTGAATCAAGCTGACAAAATATTAACCAGGATCTCCCAAATCTGACTCCCAAGCCATTGTTCTTTCCATCAAGATGTCCAAATCTCCCAAAGAGGGTCCAAATCTTCCCCAAATCCACTGGAAAAGTGGGAAAAAAAAGGAAGGAACCTGCAATCCAGCTTAAAATAGGTCTAATTTCTGTTACTCTCACAGGCCCCCCGCACCGGGCCCCAGGTCCTCCTGAAATTATGTTGGTGAGGATACAGAAAAACACAATCAAAACCACACATGTGGTCTCGAGCCCCACGTGAAGAAGGCCTGTGTTGATTCAGAGTGGAAGAGGCAAGATGAGCCACCGACACCCTTTGCTTAGCTCCAAGGACAGAAGTGGCAGACAGCTAACTGTGTCCTGCTTTTAGGATGACAATTGTCCTTGGTCTGTTGTAAATCCCATCATGATTCATGTGACCAGAGCATCTTCTGTCTCCGAAAGGCCATCTGTCACAGTCTGAGCAGCAATGGGGACAGAGGAGCATGCACAGGTTCCTGTCAACTGTTTCTCCATTAAACTATACAGCAAAGGGTCTCTTTCAGGGAACCTAGAAGTGGGGGAATCTGAGCATACTGCAATCTGCTGTGTGGATGCAGATAAACCATGTAGTCACTGCCTGTCCCCAGTAACACTGGCATTCACTCTAATCCTGGGAAGGGCCTCAGACACTATCTCGTTCAAACCTCTCATTTTACAGAGGAAGAATTTGAGGTCTCTAGGGACATTGCAAGGTGCATTCAACAATACCTAGCCAGTTGATTTCAAGGATGCAATTAATACTCACATTCCTTCTACTATCCCAGGCCACCTCTAAAACAGATGCCCAATTCAAGGTCTCTCTGCTGATGACCACCTTTGACCATTTCTGATACTTGTATTAATAAAAACGAAACCCTCTTACCCTAACCCTGCAGAGGTTCCAGAGTAGACAGGTCCTATGTTAACAACCCTGACTTAGAGGAAGGAGCAGAGTAAGGTTCTACAAGAGGCTTCCAGGGTCCCACAGGGGACTCCGTGTAAAGAGCTGTGTTCTCTGGGCCTAGGGAAGAGGCTATATTCTTCTGACTGCACCAGACAGCTGATCTCATGGCTCTGTGTCCACAAGCAGCCCTGAGCTACACTATAGAGAGAATAAGGTGAAGCACCAAGTTAAGGATAGAAAAATTATCCCAGAGATGTGAAGGAAAGAAGAGAAAGGGGCAGGCTCTTGTCTTACCTATAAACTGTGGACAATACAGACGGCAGCAGTGATGTGGAATAATATGGGCCGAATGAGCCCCACCCAGGCACCTCGTTCAGTAAATTGTTCTATTTTTTTTTTTCCTTTTTCCAAGAAATGGAGAAACTTGCCGCCATCTCTGATTTAGATGGACACAGGATATAGTTGGATCTGTCTTGACAAGACCACAGGCCATCTCAAAGTGGTGGTCATTATTACTTACTGCCTGTTCTGTTTATAGAGGATATAGGGATGAGACTGGAAAATAATATGTTTAACTCTCAGGGCAGTGGTAGCTTGAATTTGAAGAAAGTTTTAAGATCATTTGAAATCAGAGTCCCCAGTCACATTCCAGAAATCTCTCCCATGGTCTTCCACACAAGGCAGCCATGGTAGTTTTGAAAGAGGCTCACAGGGCGTGGCACTATTAAGAGGTGTGACCTTGCTGGAGTAGGTGTGGCCCTGCTGGAGTGGGTGTGGCCTTGCTGGAGGAAGTGTGTCACTGGGGGTGGGCTCTGAGGTCTCAGATGCTCAAGCCAGGCCCAGTGTGGCTCACTTTCTCTTCCTGCTGCCTGCTGATCCGGATGTAGAATCCTCAGCTCCTTCTTCAGCACTATGACTGCCACATGCCGAAACGTTCCCCACCAGGACGATAATGGACTAAACCTTGAAACTGTAAGCCAGCCCCAATTAAATGTTTTCCTTTATAAGAGTTGCCAGGGTCACGGTGTCTCTTTACACCAACAGAAACCCTAACTAAGTCAGCAACCTTCTGCCTCAACTCCAACACAGGCTTTGTGAGTGCCTAAATGGTGCCCAAGGTCTAGAACTACTCCCTGCCCCAGTGTGAAAATTCCACAGAAGCCTCTGATGGCTGACACTGAAAAGGAAAGCAAGCAGGGTCCTAGAGAAACAGAGGCGAGGGTCCCAAGGGTTCACTGTCCCTCCTCAGGCCCAACAGTTCCTCAGCTCGGCTGGTGGCCATTAGGAACTGAAGTAAAAGAATCCAAAGAGAATGCCAATGACACCATCTGCCTTCCCAAGCCACAACCTCACATGGGCATTGGGGGCCTCTCTTTCTGGAACCTTCTCACCCTCTTTTTCTCCCCACTTTCTTTTTTTTTTTTTTTTTTTTTTTTTTTTGGTTTTTTCGAGACAGGGTTTCTCTGTGTAGCTTTGCGCCTTTCCTGGAACTCACTTGGTAGCCCAGGCTGGCCTCGAACTCACAGAGATCCGCCTGCCTCTGCCTCCCAAGTGCTGGGATTAAAGGTGTGCGCCACCATTGCCCAGCTTTCTCCCCACTTTCTAGTCACCAACCGCTCTTCCCTCCTCAGATCACTCTCCTACAAAACGTCCTTAGGCAATCTCACAATGCCTCTGTTGAGGCATGTGCCTTGATCTCACTGACGAATGTCACCACCACCCTTCTTGTCGTCGACAAGCCTTGGTTTTAAACGTCTGTGTGAGTTTGTTTTAATCAAGGTCCTTCTCTCTGGCCTCACAGGGAACTCTTGGAGGGCAGGGCCTAACCCTGTGTTCTAGCTGACTGTTATATTCCTAACACCCAAAGAGAGCCAGGGCCTATGGGTATAGCTCAGAGGTAAAGAACTCCCCAGGGTCCAGACTTTAGTCTCCGGTGCCACCTAAGTACAAGAGGAGAGGGACAGGGAGGGAGGCTTGGTGGGCTGGTAGGTAGGTAAGCAGGCAGCTCTGTGTAGGAGAGAGCCAGGAAGGACCTGGGAAAGGGAAAGTCAGCATCCCGGCAGGTCCGGCCACTGGCCACACTGCTTTCTTCTGCAGAGTCATGTTCTGCTGGCTTGCTGTTTGCTTCACTCTGGCTTTATTCGATTACGTATGTATTCTGGCTGCAGAAAGTACTTCCCATCAACCGAACACAATGCTCTGGGACATGCCTGGTAGTCACTAGCTAAACTCAGATACAGCCTCCAGTGACCAAAAGGTAAGTCCAGGGCTTTTATTATTTGTATATTTTTCCCCAGTAAAATACGAAAATTCTAATATTTTCTAACTCAGGTTAGGCTTGGGTGGCAAGCACATTTACCTGCTGAGCTATCTTGACCGCATGGGGGTGCATTCTTGAGGCATATACAAAGCCACTAGCCTACCTCTCAAGGAAGATGAGGAGCTGGTTCCTGCAGCTGATCCCTTGCTGAATCCCATATCCACTCTGGGATAGTCTGTGGTTTCTTCTTCTTCTTCTTTTTTTTTTTTTTTTTT
>CABHPQ010154877.1:8402-24214 GCA_902168405.1 Peromyscus aztecus
AAAGAAAAGAAAAGAGAAAGTCTTGTGCAAAAGGATTGATAGTTAATATTATGGCCTTATCACTGGTGAGGAAATCTAGGTAGTGAGATCAAGGGGCTTATCAAATATTGTACTATGAATAAAAGACTGGGAAAAGTCCTAGTATCTAATTCTCTTTATATTGTGACTAAAAATATGTAAACTACATGCCAATCTTTGTATCTAGCTCTGTGAAAGATAGATACCAATAGATATCAAAATTATTTTTATTGTCACAGAAAGACTAAGGAGTGGCAGAGGATAAATGCCCCACAATCAAAATGGAGTCATCCTGGAAAAGTAAATAATGTTTAATAGGAGGGTAATTTCATTCAGACAGACAAACTTGCAGCACATCTGTACTGTCATTTTTATGAAGGTAATCTGCAATTTGACTGAAGTAAACCATAGCCATACATTATAGTGACTAAACTTTGGAGCTTTAAAAATGCATTACCAACCAAAGATTGGTCCACAATTGTTTCCAACATAGGAGAAGGAGTCCAGACACAAATGACAGGGAGACAGGAGGCCCCTTAAGAGAAAGATCACTGACGATGGCAATGCCCTGAGAAACAATATAAGAAAAAAATCTGGTACACTAGTTTTTTTTCCTCCAAATCTGGAGAGGAAACAAAGGGTAGAAGAAACTGAATTTGCAAATTCAAAACACCCCAAAGAGAAATATGTTAGAAGAACACATGGAATTCAGAATAACTAGGGGAACTGAAATCTAGGGACATAGCTTTCCGACAATACAACTCTATCTCAGCAAATAAACAGGAAATAATAGGACAAGAGAGACAATTACATGAAAATCAAGACATAGCAATGATGATCACCTTCAGTCCATTGAAGATTTTCAAGCATCCAAGAATGTGGTATGCTACTGCATACTCCAAGCTCTGGATGCTTCCTGAGATCAGCAAGCTACTTCTTAATCCAGCCTCTAAGAGCAGCAAGCTACTGCTCAGTCCAGCTTCTGGACCCAGAAAGCGGCATAATACTGCACAATCCAGGAACTAGACACAGAAAGCAACTACCTACTGCTCAATCCAGCCTCTGAACCCAGAAAGCGGGATGCTACTGCTCAAACCAGGATCCAGACACTGAGAGCAGCATGTTATTGCTCAAGTCAGGCTCTGGATCCTACCTGAGAGTAGAATGCTATTGCACAGTACATGCTGTGGACCCAGAGAGCAACATACTATGGATCAGTCGGCTCTAGACACTGAGAGCAGCATGTTACTGCTCAGCTTTGACTCTGCTTGATGAAGGAGGTAAGCAGCATCAATGCATAAGTCTTTCACCTTTAGGATGCAGAAGCAAAGTATCCTGGTTTTCTAACTCTCTTCTTATCCCATAAGTTTCTTATTTTATTTTCCTGATTCTCACTTGTTTTCCACTTCCTACTTAAAAGTAACTCAAGTTTAGTGTGGTTCATGGGGTCAGAGGCTTCAGTCCGTGGTTGGGATGCTGTGGGCCTGTGGAGAGGCAGAACTTCATGGAGGCAGGAGGAAAGAACAAAGTTTTTTCACCTTGAGGTGGCCAGGAAACAAAGAGAGACACACAAGATGGAATCAAGGATGAGCTATTCTCAGTCACATCCCCCAATTACCTACATCTTCCTGACAGACTCAACCCCTAAAGTTTCTACCACTTCCCCAAAGAGCACCAGCTGTTGAGACCAGTCTTTCATTATATGAGCCTGCAGGTAGAGCATATTTCATGTCAAACCACAGCACGGGGATACTTACACTTATCCCAACTGACTATAATATAAATGCTACGTGTCTGCACTTCCTAACTGTAATGAATACTATTTTTGTACTTGTATTTGATAAGTGGAATTAACATCTCAACACGAATTAGAAATGTTAGATTTAATAGCTACCCCAGGATTTTACTACTTGCTATAACTTCACATTTTCTGTACAATGTGTCATGGGACTCATTATCACCACTCTATGTCTCATCCCAGCTCTGTGCCAAAGGTATTTCAAAGAAAAAAAATTACATCTTGTCCCCTACAAGGACAGCATGCCATCTCAGGGTTGGCTTGAGAAGCCATGGGAATCTGAAAGCACTAAAAGAGCACAAGCTCTGCCTGACTCAGTACAGCAGTGGCAGACCAGGAGATGGTACATGGGAAGAGACAGTGACAGGCAGCAGAAGCACTCTGGAGACACACTAGAAGAACGGGCTGGCAGAGGCTGTGGGGTGTTTCTGGAAATCTCAGCAAAGGGCTGGGCTTAGCTGCTGATTCTTCTGGTCTCCGCTCTCTCCTCTTCCTCCCGATGCTTCTGATATTCCAACTACTGATGCTACATCTAGCCGGAGGTAGGAGCTCTAAAGCAAGAAGGGACAAAGATTAAGTCAACTTAGCCAGAGAAAGCAGGCCCCTTCTCTGCAGCCAGGTATAATCAACTCATGTGCCAACTGCGATCTCCAAAGGCTAACCCTGGACGATTTGTTTTCTTTCTAGACAAACCGTGAATATGACTTTTATGTATTGCATTGAATTTTAGAACTGAGATCAATTAAGTTCTATTTTGAAATCTTTTGACCACAGAAAATACATCTGATTACTACGTGTGCCTCTTAAAACTAACTGACAATTTGTTTCCTGGGTAAAATTCTAGTTTGTAGTATAAAATTCCATTCATTTCAAGTATAATGTGTTAAGAAGACAATTTCCTTTTTAATAGATTTTATTATGATCTTTGTGGAGCCTTACAGTCTGTGGGCTTTGGTACAACAGACTACTTAGTAATAAAACTAACTTGAATTATTTATTATTCCTCAATGGGATTTTGCAATGGTTCTCAACCTTCCTAATGTTGCAACCCTTTAACACAGTTCTTCATGCGGTGGTGACCCCAGCCATAAAATTATTTCTGTTGTTACTTCATAACTGTAATTTTGCTACTGTTATGAATTGTAATGTAAATATCTAATATGTGATCCCTGAGAGTCATTAATCCGCCAAAAGGGACAAAACCCACATGTTGAGAACCACTAGTTTAGAGTGATGTGAGACCTATAGTTATCTACACCACTTGCCATTTGATTTTGTTTTTATTCCCACAAAAAAATTTTTTTATGAAATTAGCGTTAGATTATTCTGGTAAAATTCGCACCCTACCAAAAATAGCCCCAAGGTATTTTAAATGCATTCAAGTTTTTAAAATGTTCTAGCCATTGTAAGTTTATCTAGCAGTCAAATGAAAGGGAATTAAAATATATAATATCGTTGTCTTGTTTAGAGTTTCTATCACTGTGACAAAACACCATGACCATGTAGGGAGGAAAAAGTATATTTCACCTGGCAGCTCTCAGGTCATAGCACCTGACTAATGGAAATCAGGGCAGGAACTCAAGTCAAAGAACCCTAAGGCAGGAGCTGGTGTAATGCTCCTTACTACCTTTCTGCTCATAGTTTGTTCAGCCTGTCATCTTATATCATCAAGGACTACTTTCCTAATGGTGGCACCATCCCCAAGTGAGCTGGCCCACCCACAACAATCATCAAGCAAGAAAATGCACCACAGACTTGCCCACAGACCAATCTAGTGGAGGCATTTTCTCAATTGAGATTCCCTCTTCCCAAATGACTCTATGTTGTGTCAAGTTGACATAAAACTAGCCAGGTTCACAATGATACAATCATTGCCCTCTGATAGTTGAGTAAAGATAAAACAGTAAAGTGATGCCATTAATCAAGGTTTGGACACTGGAGGAATAAAATTTATGTGGCTGCAATGTAAAAGATTTATAGAAAGCATTTTAGATCTTATTTGGAGTGACTTGTTTCTGAGTCTGAAATATCGTTCCATTAATCAGTGAATGAATTAAGAACGACTGTGAGGACTACTGTTTATTTTGTTGACTTATTACTTAGACCCTGTTCATTCATTTTTTACATGCTTCATAAATCAGATGGATATATTTAGGCATAAAATATTTGTTCTTCTGTTACGGCAGCATCGCTTTAAAAGGTAGAACACAAACGTAAGCAAGTATGTTTAAAGAATTAAAAGAAAAAAATCACATTATGTTGACTATCTAAAGTAGTGATTCTCAACCTTCCTAATGCTGGACCCCTTAATACAGTTCCTCTTGTTATAGTGACCCCCAACCATAAAATTATTTTGTTGCTACTTCAAAGCCATAATTTTGCTACTGTTATGAATTGTGATGTAAATATCGGATAGGCAGGATACCTGGTATGCATCCCCCAGAGGGGTCACCACCCATAGGTTGAGAATCACCGGTCTAAAGCATTGTCACACACTAGCATTAGCACAGTACCGCTGCCTGCATGCCATGCTGCAAGCTTAGAGTCTGTACTAGTTATATTTTGTTGCCATGATCATACCTGACAGAAGCAACTTGTAGTGAGAAAGGTTAATTTTGCCAGGAAAGCCATGACAACAAGGTCGTGAACTAGCTGCCCACGTTACATCCATAGAGAACAGGGAGAGATGGGTGTTGATGCTCAGCTGGCTTGCTCATTTTTGGTCATTACAGTATCCCAGCCCGTAGAATGATGCCGCCCCCAATTGGAGTGGGTCTTCCCAATTTAATTAGCCCAGTCTAGAAACTTTCTCACAGACACGCCCAGAGATTCATCTCCTGGATTATTCTAGATCCGATCAAGTTGACAATATTAAACATCGCAGAGTCTGTGGTGGGCCGGCCCCCACCTTTTCTCCCAGGGTACTCATGAGCAGTGAGGGATAAGAGATTTAGATAGAAATATAGAAGGGAGAGAGAGAGAAGATAGAAATGCAGGATAGCCTCAGGAGGGCCTGGATCCTAACCCACCGGCCCCTTCTTTCTTTTCTAAAGGGCTTTTTAAAGGAATGCCAAGGGGTGGAGCAAAAGACCTCCCCCTAGAACAGTCAAGTGCAGAGCCTTCCAAACACCTAGTAACCACACACTTGGTCAATCCATTCCTTTATGCAGCCCTACTGGGTAAAGCAAGCTCAGATTTCACTAGGAAAGAGGGTTGGGTGTGTGTGTGTGTGTGTGTGTGTGTGTGTGTGTAGATATAATCTTGTTTAGGCCAGTATAGCATTAGTGTCTAGTATAGAACTTGAACATCATAGTGAAAATTGTTCATAACAAGACTAAGAATAGGTAGTAAAAGAAAAGGTAGTAATCCTTCAAAGTCTGCTGTAACAATATAGAAATGGGAATTAGAGAAATTAAATTCTCTTACCTTGTGGGAAAGCATCTGAAATGACCACCTGAGAAGTCCTAAATAGTCAGAATCCACACACACTTCTGGGTTTCCAATGCTAGGAAAAACTGAGGGAGGTAGAGAAGAGTAACTCACAAGGCTGGCATGTATTGGTTGTTTCTTAGAATGTTGAGCAAAACTTAATGAGAACAATAAGACCAGTGCTTGCAAGTGTGCATAATCAAATTGAAAAGGACCATATTTTAAAATAGCCTTTTCTCAGCCTCAGCTAGAATTCCAAGGATCTGGCGTAATTACAAAAGGTGATCATTGAAAAGGTAGCTTTAATCAGGTGTTGTCTGTCACACAAATACTTCATCATAGTGAGACCAGATGATGTGAACCTATTAAACAATTGAAATTTAGATTATAATTGCTGTTATATTACCTGAGCATATTCTCCAAAGTGTTCTCAGGAGGTGGTAGTACATCTAAGGAAGGGAAACAAGCAGAGAAGCAAGTGAATAAAAATAATAGGTTTAAAATTTTACATAGATACCTTCGCTCAATTACTTCATGAAATTAATGGGAAATTTGGTGTTAAAAATATTCTTTAAAGGCTGTGAGTAAACTGAATGATTAAAGAAACCACATATGGCTTCCAAACTGTACTGTTCTATGCTCTTCTCCCCAAGTTGTTTGTGGTCATGGTGTTGTATCACAACCATAGAAACCCTAACTGAGAACACACGGTTATCATGCTAGGTAAGTCATTGTTCTGGTGCATAGGCATCATAGCTGGGTGGGACTGTTGGCTGCTTCCTTCCTTTGGAGCTACTTGGAACCTCCCAGCACCATGAAAGCTAGTCCTGAGGAAGGAGGCTCTCAGGTCCATTCCAACTCAGGGGTCTCTGGGCACTGTGTCTAAAGTGCATGGTGTCCGGTGTCTTCATCAACACGAACTTACTTTCCACCTCTAAGGGGACAATCAAGGGCAAAAGCAGTCGCTTGTTTTCTTATAACTGGTGTTGAAATTTTTGTTAAATGTCTTTGACTCTTGGAGGGAGTGTCATCAGCAAAAATGGGAAAATTTCACTTAAGCTGTGAATGTATATTTATACACCAACTCATATATATTATACGTATTGTAGGCTGAAAACTAATAACATGATTCCTCCTGACTTCAGACATACTTGCTGTTATTTTAACCTCCTTCTGTATTTATCTCCCTCTTCTATCCTAACTAAAGGCCCACCCCATTTTTCCCATTTTCTTCATCATAGGACTTGTACCCTGCTATTATTCCCTTCTCTATTTCTCCTCCTCCCCCATAACAATCACTTTTTGCTTTCCTGGTTTCTGCAGTTATTTGAGGTTATGTACTCACATCTGAACATTTGGAGGTAGGGGTGATAGCTCAGAGGAACTTGCAATGTTTGTCTTTCTGGATCAAATATATTTTTCAGTTTCATAATCTTGGATATCTTATTAAGTAGGAAGTATTGAATGAGGAAGGTTAATAAGAACAATGTTATATTTTCTTATGTCTCAAGAAACTTTTGATGGTAACTTGCCAGATTGTCTATGAACAAACTCATTTTTTAAACAATAATAATCAGTGGTCCTACCACAGCCAGGTTCTGTGTTGATGCCCATGTCCCATGGTACCACCAAAGGCCACACAGATACCTGGGATCTAGGCTAGAACCTGTAGCCGTGTTGGTGTCTGAGGGCCATGCTGCCACTGGGGCCATGCTTGTCTGGGTGGCCTGCACTACCATGGGGCCACAGAGTCATCTGGGCCCAGGCTGCTGCAGAGGGTCATGTCTGGGTCTGTGGCACAGCAGCAGCTAGAGTCTGAGTTGATGTCCATGGCTCTTGTTACCACAAAGGCTATGCAGATGCCTGGGATCTCTGAGAGTCTTGCTGCTGCCAGGGCCATAGTGATCTGGGTGGCCTGTGCTGCCACCAGGGCCATGGTTACCTCTGGGCCACAGCTGCTGCCAAGAGGCATGTCTGGGTCCATGTTCCTACTGCAGCTGGGGTCTGTGATGGTGTCCACGGCCCATGTTACCACAGGGGGTCATAGGAACCATGTGTGTTAAAATCCGAGGGCCATGTTGAGCTGGCCCCACCCTTCAGTGGCCCTGGGATGGCTGGCCCTGCCTCTTGCTGGACACTGCAACAGAAGAGCTTTTTACACTCCCCAAGGGAGAGCTGCCCCCACACACTCAAGAGAGATGACCCCACCCCTCACCATGGGCATGAGAGAGCTGGCCCCAGTGGTGTCATAGGCCTAGGAAAGCTGGCTCTGTCCCTTGCCTGATAGGGGCAGGCAGTCCTAATGACCCTCACCAACCAGCTTAGCTATAGACTCACATCCTGGGCCTTGGGTTGGCCCACCCTAACACCTACCCCAGCTGTGACCTGTTGGAGTGCATGAAGGGATTGGTCCTGCAGAACAAAAACCACAGGATCTCCATGACTTGAAGAAGGGCAACAGCAGGATAGCCAAGAGGAGTTCTTGTGAGGGTCCAGTGATGATGGTGTGCCAGAAGTCTTGAACCAGACTGATGACTAATTGTAATTAACATTTTGTGGGTGGGGATGATTGGACAAAAGGGTACACTGTGTGACACACTGGTGCTCCCAGTGCCACTAGGATGAATGAAAAAGTGTTGGAAAGACAGAGGAGCAAGGTGATTTTTTTGTTTATTTGCTTTGTTTTTCTTTTTAATTACTTTTGAAGGGGAGTTCTATTGTGGGGGATGCTTCAGGGGTGAGGGGCAGATCTGGAGAGACTGTGAAATCCCCAAAGAGTCAATAAAGAGTTATGTTATAAACATAATAATAAATTCTTTTCTTCACATGATATTTTATACAAGAACACTTCAGATGTGTTATTATATGTAACTTACATTAACTTCTACTATCATCTCTTTCTTAAGGTAAACTCTCTCCATGGGCACATTTTAATTATACATTTAGCAGTTGATAGGCAACTAGTCTGATTCCCATCTTCTAGCTATTATGAATAGAGTGACAATAAACATGTATGAACAAGTATCTATGTGGTAAGATACAGAGTCCTTTGGGAACATGCCCAGTAGTGAAACAGGTGGGTCATACCATGCTTCTACCTTGAGCTCTTGGGAAATCTCCACATTGATCTCCACAGTGGTTGCAATAGTCTGCATTCACATAGCAGAGGATAAGCGTTTTTTTGTTTTTTTGTTTGTTTGTTTCTCACATCCTTCACAGAATTTGGTGCCATTTGATTTCCTGATGATGGCCGTTCTGACTGGGTGAGATGGAATCAAGGTATTTTTAATTTGCATCTCCTTGATGGCTAATGATGTTAAATATTTTTAAGTGTTTATGAACTGTTCAGATATCTTCTTTTGATAAATCTTTGTTCAGATCTGTAATCTACTTTTTATTGGGTTGTTTGTTTTCTTGGTGTACTTTTTTTTTAATTCTTTATGTATTATAGATACTAATCTTCTGTCAGATATATAGCTGACAAAGATTTCTTCAGGTCTGTGGGCTGCCTCTTCATTCTGTTGGCCCTTTCCTTTGTTGCATACTAGCCTTTTCATTTCATGAGGGCCCCTTTGTTAATTGTTAGCCGTATTTTCGGATGATCAGAGTTTATTCAAAAAGTTCTCATCTGTGCCTGTGTGTTTTGGAACACTTCATATCTTCTTGTCTGCCATTTTCAGATTTTCCATTCTTACACTGAGACCTTTGATCCATTTGGAGGGTGAGATAGAGCCACTGCAATCACGAATCTTTAAAAGAGATTGATGGTGATGATGAGGATGACAGGAGGAAAGGGGATGTCATAGAGATAAAACCCGAAATGTGTGTGTGTGTGTGTGTGTGTATGAGAGAGAGAGAGACAGAGAGACAGAGAGACAGAGAAAGAGAGACAGACAGAGACAGAGACAGAGAGAGATTTTTAAACAAAACAATGTTAATCTATGAAAACACTGTACATTAAAATCTGTGTGGTCCAGCAATACTATATCTACATAGATACTCAGGAAAACTAGTAAGATAAGCACAGACAAACTTTCCTACAATTATTCACAGTACACTATTTACAACAGTGGAGAACCGATGAATGAGTAAACACATGTGGCAGACCTGAGCAGAGAAACAAAGACATAAAATAGTGAAATGTGGTATGGCATACATGACTCTGGAGATCACGTTAAGTGAAACTACCATTCATAAAATGCTAATACTTATCAAATACTATATCAAATGTCAAAACTAAGCATCACCATAACTAACAAAATCTCACATTCTTCATGAACAGGGTATTATGCAGAGCAGAAATTGATTTCATACAATTTCTGGAGGCTGAGAAGTCCCCTAGCAAGACACACAGATTCAGTATCTTTTGAGCATCCATTTCATGCATGATATATGGTGCTTTCTAGCCTGGGATTCAGGAGCATGCTACAGCACCTTACCATGTTTGCAGTTTTGACTTTTCATGTTATACACATTTCCTTCAGGAAATCATTATTGTGCTTTTGTTTTATTCCTTTAAAATCCTCCACTGATTGGTTATCCAATACCTCATGGCCAGCCCTGAAAACATAAAGATAGGTAACATTGTACAGATTAGACAAGTTATATATGAGAATATATATGCATATACATGTACATACATGCATATAACAACAGTTAATAAAGGGGGCCCTGCGTTTACAAGGAAGTAAGGAGGGATATACAGAAGGGTCTTGAGGGGAAAAAAGGGAAGTGGGATTGATGTAATTGTATTATAATCTCAAAAATCAAAGAATAATTTTTAAAATTCTCTAGTCCTAAAATTGACTGTGGACCTTACAATGAAAACATTCTTGCTTAATGATCAATATTACCACTTAGGAAATGAAAAAAGAAGTCAATAGGTATAATCTGCAGGATCAGTAAGTCAATAAACAAGTAGAATAAATGCAAAAAATATTAGTAAATTTTAAAGCAAATCAGATAGTCTGCACACATGCCCTCTGTGGATAGCAATGTTCTCACACCCAGGAGACATGCTAACACTACATTGTAGTTTCTAGAAACTACTCTCATTTATCCATATGTATGATATCACGTTTCAGGTGGCAGCTAGGAAGAAAAAACGTGTTAAAGTACTATAATGACTGATACCTGGAACTGAACTTCAAACGGACAACTTCTGTCTCTAGCTCAATAAACTAAATGAAATGTAAGAAAACATTGTTCTCTAATCAAAGAACTTCCTAAGTTACACAATATTCTCAAATAGTAAAAATTATTTCAAAAATTCATTAAACCAATGCACAAGCTGGACATTATATAAGACAAGAATTACTCAGGTCAAATAATGGTTTAATTAATTATAATATTCTTAAGCAAATTATGGAAGTTAGAAGTTCTAACTTCAAGATTTGAATTCAAATAGTTTAATTTCATATAAATATTATGAATGACAATAACTTTTATAATAGATAAGAGCAATGGACAGGGTGTAACCAGAAAACATGTTCAGCTGCTTTCCCCAATTTTTTCTCACTGTAAATTAAAATAAAAATGGTTCATTCAAATAACCACTAGATAATGAATGTTCTTCTGGTCAGCTTTGTCATGAAGCAAATAATCAAGGCTCAATATCCAGCACAGAAAGCACAGTCAATGAACACTAGCTCCTATTTTTATTACCGGTTACGAACATATTTGACCACAATCTTTGCTTTAGTAATAATAATAATATTTTTACTTAAAACTATTAAATGGTATAAAATGTTTAAAATCAACTAAAAATGCAATTCATGAAAAGCTGCATGATAGAAAACCATTTGAGCTCTTAATTGATTTTTTTTTAATTAAGAAATTTTTTAGTGAGGCATCGGTGGCGCACACCTTTAATCCCAGTGCTTGGGAGGCAGAGCCAGGCAGATCTCTGTGAGTTCGAGGCCAGCCTGGTCTACAGAGCGAGATCCAGGAGAGGCACCAAAACTACATAGAGAAACCCTGTCTCAGAAAACCCCCCGCCAAAAAAAAGAAAGAAATTTTTTATTCATTTTATATACCAATCACAGATGCCCCTCTTCCCTCTCTTCCCTCCTCCTGTCTCTCCAGGCTTCCTCTCCAACTCACTTCGCATTCCCTCCTACAAAAAGGTAAGACCTCCCATGGGGAGTCAGCAGAGCCTGGTACATTCAGTAGAGGCAGGCTCAAACCCTCCCCACCCCCCAAGTCTCAAGTCTGAGCAAGGTGTCCCACCATAGGTAGAGGACTCCAAAAAGCCAGCTCATGCACCAGGAATGTATCCTGATCCTACTGCCAGGGGGCCCCTTAAGCAGATCAAGCTACAAAACTGTCTTGCTTATGCAGAGGGCCTTGTCCAGTCCCATGGAGGCTCCACAGGTGCTGGCCTAAATTTCATGAGGGGTTTCTCCATCGTGATCTTCATGCCCTCTGTTCATAGAGTCTTTCTTCATAACTGATGGAAGCAGATGCAGAGATCCACAGCCAAACAGCCAGAGAGAAGCTGATTCATTCTTAATGCAGGTGTATTTGCTGCCCTCTGGCGGATATGCCTGGCAGCAGAACCATTGCTAAGAGAAAACAAGTATAAAAATTGCTTCTATTATAACCTTTCAAAACATTTATCAAGCAGGCTTAACTGACAGTCAGAGGAGCTATTAGACTTAAGTAATTACTTCTGTACATTTGATTACGAGAAACTGAAGAATATCTCTACTAGATAAAATGACAACCACTAAACTTAAAATTATTCATCTGGGAGATTTTCAAATAAGAGTCAAGAGATTTTCATAACACTGTGTAATTTTTTTCTATTATTTAAGGCTTCCCTAACTGAGTTTTGAAGAATCACTAGAATTATATCTGTGCTTTAACGGGTTGTTTTCTTATGCATCTTGCTAAAGCGAGGGGCTGCTTTGGGGATTTCTATGCCAACCTTAATTTATAGCACCATTATCATCTTAGCTACGGTGTACACTCCAACACGATAGTAGTCCTCAATGTTTCTGTGATAGCTTAGATTTAATTCCAGTCCTTAGCAACCAGGGCATTCTACACTAAGGCAAACCCGTCAAGTTCAGTTATTTTAAACAAAAATATAGGAGAATGTACAGAATATTAGAGGTCAGGCTTGTTAACTGCTTTTAAATCATTGAATGTGTCTTTAGTGTAATATGTAAGCTGAATAACAGGAAGAACCCAAATTATTATAGGGGACATTTTCTCACTTGTCTAAAGATGTTATTTTTCATTACATTTCTCTGATCACATCCTTTCTCTATATGGGTGGAATATTAGTGTGCAATGATTATTTCAATAGATAAAGCTGAATATTATGTTTTAGTGGAGGTATTTTATTTTTTAATAGTTTGTTAATTGTTTGAGAATTTTATAAATGGATCTTGAACACATTCACCCTCCTCATCTCCTCCCCTTACTGGCCTCCTAACCTTCCCAACCCTTCCCACGCAGTTCTGAGAATTTCTTTATTTGCTTTTCCCATAGCATCCAGTTTGTGTTGCTCAGCTAGTCTTTGGATTGGGGCCTGCTCTACTATGATGTAGTGGGTAGCCATTCCAGCTTTGGTCTGGAAGTTCCAACCCCCATTGAGGCTTCAGTAACTATCACGCCTACAAGGCAGGGCCAAGGGAGGGCCTGAAGACCTGAGATCAGGTTGCACGCGCAGTGCTCTCTTGTTTCCTGGACCTGGACGCGAGAGGTAGACCAAGGAGAGTTCTCCAGAGAACACCGCCGACTGCGCTGCATCTTTTCCAGAACTCGCCACCTACCTATCCCTTCATTTGTAAGTTACCCACTAAATAAATCTTCCTTTTAACTATGTGGAGTGGCCTTAGTAATTACACCAATAGTATGATCAACCTACAAAGGGTCACACGGTTTTAAAAACCCTGACTCTCGCTCTCCCAGCTGCTATCAAAGGCTAATTGGTCCTCATCTGTAGTTGGATGGGTTTTGTCTAACTAGAGCTTATGCAGGTCTTATATATGTTGTCCAATCACTGTAGGTGGGGTTATTTTAATTGCTATGGCTTATACATGTATGTGCCAAATGTTAGGGTATATCACTAAGTATCCAATCTTAAGGCATTTTAAAGTTCTTCTTGGTCTCTATAGAATGTGCATGATTTTTTCTTAATGACAGTTTTCTATAGACTACATTGAATGTGACATAGTTTACCATCAATAGCTCAGATCACTCATATTCAAGAGTGGCAAGCTCTTCCCTTATATCTCTCTTCTTGAAATTTAAATTATTATTATTGGAATGGCCATTTAAATGTATAATCACGAACCTGATAGGATTTGTGTACACTTTTACATTTAGAAGATATAAATTAATGAAGAGAAATGAACATACAGCTGTTTTAAATTTACAAGATTAACTTCACAGTGGCCACTGAGTAGATAATGGTAACTCACATAGGTACCATACTGGGGCTGTTGTTTGGTTCTTTGTTTTTAAAACAACTGGTCTACTGCATTATGAGTCATATAAGGGCTCCATTCTGCCCTTTGTTTTTTCTACTGAAATTCCTGAGAAGCTCAGTTTCATGTTGAAAATCTCGGCATCCTTCAAAATGTGTTGATTGGTAGATCCTAAACTTATTTGTATATGAGGCTTCTTATCATTTTCTTTTCCTACTTTATGATCCGTGAAAGTCATGTCTCAAGAAATCAGTCAATGATGAATTAATTGGATGTTTCCTGTGTATCTATAATTCAATCCAATGCTTGATTTCTTACTCAGTTAAAAAACTGCAACTGTTAGCTTATTATGCAGGTCTAATACACATACACACACACACACACACACACACACACACACACATCTATATGTTAGGGGTGTGTGTGTGTAGATTTTTTTTAAATTATCTGTATAACATTTTAGTAACTCATTCCTTTTCACTACTGGTTCCTTTTGAATCTTGGCTGGCATTAGTGACTCGTTAGTAATCAATAGATGGCAGAAGAACCTATAATGCAGCGTCCAATGCTAAATTATGCAACAAAGAAAAGACATTGGTTTGTGTTTGTTTACTAGAGCATTCAAACTGGCTCCATGATTCTCCAATGAAAATACCTTTATAGAGCTGCCATGCTGGGAAGACATCCAGTCATCCAGAGAAGTATCATAAGAGGGCTCCCATTGAAAGGAGCTGTTGCTAAACTTACCCTATTTTACATCCTGTGCATCAACACTGCTTTGGAGAATAAGTTGGCCTTTGTTCTGCAAAGTGTTTTCTTTATCTAGTGTGCTGTATCGGAAAACACACAATTCCAAGGTTTACATCTGCATATGGACTATCAACACACTTGAGGTATAGCTTTCTGGTAGAATTGGGTTCATGTGTGTCTCAAAAACCACAGTGCATATGAAACACTGTCGTGGTCCTTTAACAACCTCCAGGGGAAAACTCAAGACAGAGTCCAAACAAAAGAAATTTTCAAGCTGACACTGTGTAGTATAATGTGTTTAATGCTAAATGTGTACCTAGAAGGGATGAGTGGCTGCAGGGACAGTTTTTCACTTGTGCTATGTAGCATGCATTATTAATTTAGTAATTTACACTTCTGTGTGTTTAGTACCTCACCATAGATAGAAAGTTTCTTTAGGGAATTATGATGGAGCAGCTGCAACATGGAAGCATTTTGAAAATGTGAATGGGAAGAGATTAAAAAGAAGTGTTGGAACCATCTAACATGTGCTAGCTAAAGATAGGGGCAGAAAAGCGTAAGCTTCATTTTAGTATTAAATAGTGGAATAGAGGGATATGTAATTCCTTTGTCTAAATTAAAAAGTTGTACGTGTGTGTGTGTGTGTGTGTGTGTGTGTGTGTGTGTGCATGTATGTGTGTGTGCGCCATGGCACACCTATAGAGGTCAAATGATAAACTATAGGATCTGTTTCTCTCTTTCCACCAAATGTATTCTAGGAGTCAAACTCAGGTGGTTGGGTTTAGCAGCAAGTGCTCTTACCCCTGAGCCACCTCTCTGGTCCTCACCAATTTTTAAAAGAAAATAGTTTAAACCACATTTGACAGTTGACCCAAGGTCTCCAAACACCAAAACTCAAGATTGTGTATTCAAAGTTCTAAAAGGTAAGATTAAACTAAAATCATTATCCCTAAAGACTGGTAGATGTTGGTCAGTTATAATTTAAAATGTCTTTATTCTGTCTAATTCAGTCTTGGTGGGGTTTTTTTTCAATCATCCAAATATCCATTGTCAACGTAAACCTTGCTCCCTTGCTCTCATGTCAGAATGAACTATGGAAGAGCCTCAGCTCTCCCTAACACATGAGGTAAATCTATTTCCAGTAAATAAATATGTAACAAACCTCCTGAAGAATGTTTTCAATGTCATTGTTGACTTTCATATATAGGTAATCTATATATGAATCTATGAACTACAACTTAGTCCCTCTTTATAAAAAGTCAGCAGCTCATAGATCCTATACCAGAAGGCAATGACAATAAGTAGACTATCATTTGTCACTTCTTAAAGCTGTAGGACTGCATACACACACACACACACACACACACACACACACACAC
>CABHPQ010154878.1:0-34897 GCA_902168405.1 Peromyscus aztecus
TAAATGCATAGTTCTGGCATTCTTTAAAAAAATCTCCCATTTAAGATGGTGATTAATTAAAAAACACTTTTAATTAAAATATATTCATATCATTGTTCCCTTCCCCTTTGTACCTCCAACCTCTCCATATCCCCTCAACACCCATTTTCTTTCAAATTCATGGCCTATGTTTCCTTAAATGTTGTGTAAATATATGTAACAATATACACATAATATCATATATTATATATAAATTATAATAATTTATATAGTATAAACCATATAATATAAATATAAATTATATAATTTATCATTATCATATACATATTATAGCTATGTATATAATACACAAATATATGATACATGCCATATAACATAATGTATATTATATTGGATGATGTATAATATAACATATTATATAAATTATAAACATAATATATATATAGGTATATATAAAATTTGCTCAGTCTACTTAGTGTTACTTGTATATATGATTTCACGGTCGACCAGTTAATATTGTTAACCAATTAGAGCCTCACATCTGGGGAAAACTACTTGTTGGACTCTCAGTATCCATGTTGCCTAATACAATTTGTCTAGGGGTAGAGCCCCAAGAGATATTTCTCCTTTCCACTTTAATATGTCTCCTAGTGTGTCCTTGTTCAGCTCTTTCAAGGCAGCCATACTTTGGGAATATCATGTTTGCTTTGCTATCAATACCAGGAGATACATTTTCTTAGTGGATTTCTTGGTCCTCTGGCTCTTAAAATATTCCTTCCTTCTTTTCCATGATTTTCCCTGAGCCTTAGGTGAAAGAGTTGTTTTGGAGCTATATCATGGGTCTTCATCAATGACCTTGTAAGCTCAATGAGCTCAATAGCCCTGAGCAGTTGACTAGGTTTCCGGTATCACGTATGATTTCCTTTCTGTGTCGTGGGCCTTAAGTCCGTTTAGAGACCTGATGTTTCCTGCCAAGATATGAGTGCTAGAGAAAACTGGTTGTTGCTGTTGTCCATCAGCATCACAGACAGTTGGAACTATTGTTGGTTTCCTCCTTCAGAAGCTTGAACAGTACCTTCCAGTTCAATGAATGCTCGTCCTCAGGGAGGATGCTCTCAGGTCAGACCCAGCTTGAATTTTCTAAGTCCTATGCCCAAAATGCAGTGTGTATTCACCCATACGAATTTACCTTCCACAACAGCAGTAGTCTACATTGTTTGTGGGGTCTCTTAAACTCTCTGAGCAACAAAGGCAAAGGTGGTCTTCGTGCCTGGGACTGGGGTTTTTGTCATCTCCCATGTGGCCCTTGGGAGGAACAATGTCAGCCCAAGTGCCATAGCTTCATTTAAACTATGTATATTGACACATACACTTATGTTTTATATATAATTTTGGGTACATAAACATAGTTTCTATGTCCTTTCAACTATTTGTAGTGTTATTTTTTCCCTCATGCATCCCTCTCCCTCTGCATTGACCTCCCAAACCCCTCCTATATTAAAGCCCCTGCCAGTTTCCCCACTGTGCCTCTCATGTCACTGTGTCCTGCCAGTCCTCACTCTAACACTCTTCCAACAGTAGGAAAGAAAATCCTTATTGTCCATGAATATTAGTATGTAAATAGTAACCCCAAAATAAACCTTACAATCAATTCAGCACCTCAACAAGTTACCGGGATGGAAAGTAAAATATGGAAAACAAATTAATTTCCTTATAGCTATAACCAACAGAAGAAAAATAAATTTAAAACAATATCATTCAACATAGCATACTGCCATATTTCCTGCAAGTGAAGACAGACTATTTCCTGGATGAAATTAATGAAAAAGCTAAGTATATTGATGTGCATAAACTATGCTAATGAAAGGAAAAACTGAGTATCATAAAGACTTCCAACTTGACTTTAGATTTACTACATCCTTCTAGAAAATTTCAACAGGAGCTTTTGTTGAACATCAAGGACAGACAATATTGGCTATCAACATGCCACATGCTAATAATAGACATTGCACTTTTCTTTGAAGATTATTGAAGGGCAGGAACTCAATCTATCAGATATTAGGTTAATATTGCACTTCAGTGGAGAGGTAATGGGCTATCTGTGCAGGAATACCTGAGTAGCCCAAGCAGAAGCAGAACAGACACATGGATACAGGAACTAATCCAACATGAGTGATACGGTACATACCAGGAAATGATACTACCAGTGACAAGTGATTCTGGAGCTATCATTTATCCATAATGAAATAGTGTGACTTGACTGCACTGTGTCTTGAGAATGAGTCCCAAGGAATTACACATTTAGCTAATAGTGGCAAATTTCTCCAAGTCTATATAGAGTAATATATTTATCATAAAATAGGGGAGAGTTTCTCAAATAAGACAAAGCAGTAGTCATGAAGAAAAGTTAGTTTATTTGATATTAAAATTAAGAACTTATTTTCAAAATTAGCCCATCAGAAATGTTTTGAAAGTGCAGTGGAGAAGGGAGAATACAGTTTGAGTGCAGCTGTAGAAGAAGGAATGTTTAGAGATTACTAATAATCCCTAAAATATATAAAATGATTCCAGGGGAAAATGGACTCAAGTAAGACATTTATGTCAGACATACACTAGAAAACGTTGTTAATCAGGAAAATGCAAAGGGAACGCATGACTACTTAACAGAGTCATTGAAACTATAAGGCCTGGCAACTTGAATTTTAGACAAAGATGTTGAATGCCATGAGCTTGCTCATGCTGCAGCAGTGAGAGCGACCTGGAAAATCAGAGTCACCTTTCATTCTAAATGTAGGGAAATGTTCGTGCTGTGTAGCCTATCAGTCATACTTTTTAGTTTAGAGCCAGAAGGAAGACACAGAAGAAATACCTAACAGATTATCGTCATCAATGCTTTTTAGATAAATTAAATTACCATTCACGTAAATGATGGAATACTATACATCAATGAAATGAAAGAAATATAACTACACACACAAAAAAAATAAGTGTATTGTTGCCGGAATGGTATTGTGTTAGATAGAGGGGACCACATGCTTTGTGGTAGTATTATCAATATTGAAGAGAACAAGAGGTAAATGTTAGAATTTTATTCTCAGTATATACATGATATAAAAGAAACAGAAAATATGTTTGAGGAAATTGAGATGTCTTGTAGAAACCTGCAGTAAGTAGTTACTGAGAGGAAACATCAGGATTATATGTCTAGGCTGCTAGTAACAGTCAGTGTATTGAACTAACTGGTTGCTGATGACTACAGCTTTCAAAGCAAATTGTACTGTTTACTGTTGTTTTTTGTTGTACGTGAAACATTTCCCTAGAGAAAGGATTAAAGAAAACTTTTCAGTTTTATGATATTTTTTCTTGATAAATATCTAAGATACTCCTAAGGGTTAGGGGAAGAAGGGAAGATAATCAACAGTACCGTACCTAGGATGCCATAACCCTGGTCAAGGTCACAGCTGTAACTGGTGACGTGGCGCACCAAGGGGAAGAAGCACAATCAAAACAGGCCATTCATGTGTGCAATTCTGCAGAAACAAACAAC
Organism: Peromyscus aztecus; assembly: GCA_902168405.1. Taxonomy (NCBI): domain Eukaryota; kingdom Metazoa; phylum Chordata; class Mammalia; order Rodentia; family Cricetidae; genus Peromyscus; species Peromyscus aztecus. Next base: position 3,527 of record CABHPQ010154878.1, read on the forward strand.
ATAGCAGCAGTTGGCTGTGGACACACCACACGGAGAGCCCAGCAATCACACATATTTGTACGGTTTTCGTGAGGAAGAGTATACACAAGGAATGACGGGAACCCTGGAAGGAAGGGGGTGAAAATGAAATCATGAAGGCAGATTTAAGCTTTCTGCTCTGCTGGAAGACATCCTGACACAGTTGCATGCCTATTTCTCCCACCTTGTCTCTCTAAGAAGCCACCTCTAATGCATCATTTTCTAGGAGCAAACAGAGCCCTCAGAAGTGGAATTAATTGACTCCAGTGACCAATACTTTGCTTGATTGCTAAGATTGTACCACAGATGGAGTAGTGATGATTCAATTACTTTCTAAACTAATTGGAAGTTTTACTGCTTGCTAGTGTTGTTCAACATGAAAACATTGGGGGTGGGGGGCGAGGTTTAAATGTCAAATAAAAAAATCTTTCCTAATATTGTTCAAACTTTAAGAGTCTTTGGATAAATACCTGTTTCATATCTTAGCTATTGAGAAGTATTATTTTTTATATCTTAGCTATTGGGAAGTATATTTTTTATATAATTTTATTTCTCATACTTGACCATGTTCACTAATAATGTTAGAAAACATATTGAGCATAATGATTACATGTATCTGATTAAATCAGCCCTAAGTATCCATAGTTTTGAGATAATATTACTCTGAAACCCAGGCTCGACTTGTCTATCAATGAGAGGCTTTTGCTTCTGTGTTGATTAAATCCACAAATGCTCTCTTTCATAAAATACTTTATTTTTATAATTGTTCTTTTTTATGTTTATCAATTTGTCTATATTTATTTAAATTCCTATTTGTGTTGCCTTTAATTGTGTACAGTACTTGAAAGTCTTTCAGTATTTTTTATTAAATATAATAAAAAATTTTAAAGTAATAACCTTTAAAAAGTAATAATCTTAAAAAAATGATCACCAATTTAAGTCAATTATAAGTTACAGACTTTTATTATACAAAATAGTCTCCTGATTTTCTGCTTTCTTTTTATCATATTTGTGAGCATCTACATTTTCATTTTCTCCCCCTAGTCTGATATCTCAATTATATTGTGAATTAAATTACCACATATTGACAACCACCAAGTCAATATGTCCCTGCTAGAACTCTCAGTCTGTTGTTAGGGAAGATGCTTCTAATTTTATGCATTAATATTATAATGTAGTAAAGCACACTTTAAGGAGAAATAAGTTGACTGAAGAGGTGCTCTCAGAAACTCAGAAATGTAGATATTAGTAGCAAATGTTTAGTAACTGTACAATATCAGAGACCATATAAACACACAATATCTTCCTTATGTGAGTCTGTGGCCAATTTTATCAAGCTTTTTCTTGGAATGATTTCTACCAGAAGGTCCCATGCATTAAACGTTATTCTATTTATTAAAAAAAAATAGAATAGATTTCATGGGTAGCCTGGGAGTGGGTAAGGTTGGGAACAGGAGGGATCAAGTGGAGGGAAGAAAATACTGGGAGAAATGAGTGAAATTGGGAGGCATTTGGGGGGTGAGGTGGGAACCTAGTGTGATGGACACTCTCTGGAATCTATGAGAGTAACTCTAAGAAAGACTCCTAGTAATGGGGGACAGAGAGACTGAACTGGCCATCTTCTGTCAGGCAAGCACTCAAGTGGAGGGATTGGGACACCAACCTAGCCACAGAACCTTCAACCTATAGTTTGTACTGCCTGTAGAGTGTTTCAGGACAGGAACCCAGCAGAATACTCGTCAAAGAGACCAGAGAGGCTTCATCCAGCAACTAATGGGAGCGGAAGCAGAGTCCCACAGTCAAACATGAGTCCTGTGGAGGAGAGGGAGGAAGGATCAGAGGATCCAGAGGGGTCAGGGATACCATGAGAACACAACCCAGAGAATCAACTGAGCAGGACTCATGGGGGCTCACAGAGATCAGGGAGCCTGCGGGCGTCTGACCTGGGTCCTCTGCATATATGTTATAGCAGGGTCGTTTGGTGTTCTTGTGGAATTCCTAACAATTGGAAAGGGGGCTGTCTCTGATTCTTTTGCCTACTTGTGGCACCCTTTTCCTCCTGCTGGACTGAACTGTCTAACCTTGAAGTGATGGCTTGTGCCTGGTTTTATTGTAGCATGTTATGCCATGTTTGGTTGATGTCCTTGGAAAGCCTGCTCTTTTCTGAGGGGATACAGAGGGAGCCGTGGCTCTAGGAGGAGAGGAGGGAAGGGAAACTGCGTTAAGATATAATAATATATTAGAGAATTAAAAAAAATTACTAGAATAAGTCTTATAGTCTAAAATCCTTGCACCAATATAACAGGATACTAACTAAGATCATTATACATTACTTTCTAAATACTAAAAATGGTATTGGCTTTATATTGTGAAAATAGCATTCATTTGTATATTTCTAATGCTCATTAATGTATATGTTGCTATAGATTATGCAATGTTAAATGTAAGAAATTCTGAATATAGAAACAAAACACTTAGAATTCACTCAAGTTATAAATAAATATAAAATAAGAAATGAAAAGTACTTTTTACAACAAAATATAAGTAAAAATGGTTATTTTTATTGGCTCATAAATTGTTAATGTTCAGAGTTAACGCCTTTCATTTGTGGTTCACATTGTAATAGTGTGTAAATCATTGTTCTCAATAAGGTCCCCCTTATCACAGAGGTAGGTAATACTTAATTTGAGGAAGCAGCAGAATTCTATGGAGGGTTTGTTAAACCTAGATCATTTGCTCTGTTCCTCTACACAGGACATTGAGAATTTACAATTTGTAAAGTTCAGGTGATGCTCCCTGGAAGATCACACAGTCAAGCATGGACAAATGATAGTAGTAATTCATTCATATTTATTTTAAGATTTAAAAAATTGGTTATTATACTAAATGTATATACAAGTGAAATTAAATTGTGGGGCCTCTGTAGAATTTGAATAATTCTGTCCCTTTCAGGAAATTCTTATTTAAATCTTGACCAAGCTCTTCCCACATTTAAAATAAATCATTTATACAAAGCCACAGGGACCAATTTTATTGTATTAATTCCTAGAACAACATGCTAGATGAAATATCAAAAATTCTCATCCCATCACTGGAAACAACACTGTGCAAAGGACAAGTTATTTGGAGAACTATTCTAGAAAGAACTCCAACATCAGCAGTGATTATTATGCACAGCAGGTATAAATGAATTATTTATCAAATATGTTTTCATTATTTCTCAGTGAAAACATTGAAGATCTTTCCTAGCACTCAGTTTCAACAATCATTTGTACACAGAGCAGGTCTTTACTTAGACAAATATTTATGGATATGCTTTCATATGAAAAATGAAAGAGCTATTGCAAATACAAACACTGTACCATATTTTGAAAGCACAAAGTGAATAATTACTAAATAATTATGCCATTTGATAAACAGCTTTCTTCATTGCTCACTTTCCTCCATTTTATTTTTTAACATTTGGTACTTTTAAAGGGGATTTTTATTCATCCTTCTCTCTAAAGAAAAGAATTATTAACCTGAAAATCAAAAGGCGTTTATGTAATGCAGTATTACAAGTATTGTAATGATGAACTTGAAATTTTCCAACACATACCTAATGCACAATATGATCATGGAAACAAGAATTTTACCTACCTAGAAGAGTGATTTACATACATACATACATACATACATACATACATACATACATATATACATAGTAATGATAAAATACCTATTAGATAACACAGAATCAGCATGGTTAATAATCTATTCAAAGTTGCATGTGCAAGCACATGTACACACACACACACACACACACACACCCTCTCTCATGATAGAATTTTCTGCCACTGGTACCCATTTCTCCTTCATATAAACCAAAATTTCCATCAAACAAATGACCCTAACACTTCAAAGGCTCAGCATTTAAAATGAAAAACAAAAAACAAAAAAAAATTATACTTCAAAACCATGTCTACATGTACACCAAAGTGATTACTTCATAAAATATATATTTTAGGAAAAAAATAGTTACACATCTTCTTTTATTTGAAAACCAGATAACTATGAGTTTACTTCAGCAGACTCATGTAGGGAACCTGAGGGATGTGAGATAAAATTGTGTAAATTCATTAACATTCTCAAATGATGATAATTATCTTTAAAATGCACTTGAGTGAATCCAGTTGCATATTTAATCATTTAGACATTTGTGGACTAAATTCTTCTTTCCTTCCATGATGTATATGTTGAGGCTTTAACACCCTAGAATTACCCCTTCTGATACAACAGACTGTGTGAGACAGTGAGTTGTTGGGAGTAAGGTTTAGGTTGCTATGACTGTAGAACCATGTAATACAGTTGTTGTTCTTATGAAGGGACAGAAACACATAGCTACCCTTAGGCCTCAGTGAGGTATGATCAGAAGATGGGCATCCATGAATAAAGGCCTCAGCCCTGAATGTGACTCAAAAGCTATGTGGAATGGTGACACTTTAAAACTCCCAGTTTCCAGAGCTGTCAGAAGTGAATGAATTTTTAAGCCACACACTGAATTTTTTTTTCTGTAACAAATTACATAGCCCTGAAAAGGCAGGATACATGTAACTTCTCTCCATAAAGCACCAAGGCATTCCAGTGTTTCCAAATATCAGCACTCTACTTTTCCTAGAATATTTTACCATGTTAGTCACAAGTTACTCATTGTTTAAATTTTATTGTTATCATAATACCTTGCCTTTTATGACAAATTTCAAGACCTCCCAGAAACTGATGGGAGGAAGAAAGATATCTGTGTGGTTTTCTAAGCATTATTTAACATATTTTTCAAAGAAAAATATTTAGTAAAATAGATTAAAATATGACTGATTAGGTCAAGCACAAGTACCTCCAAATGAAACCAAGCTTTTTCATGTTACTTTATCTTATTGTAAGAACCATTAAATGGCATGCTTGTAGGCTAACCATTTCCTCCTCCTCCTCTTCCTCCTCCTCCTCCTTCTCCTCCTCCTCCTCTTCCTCCTCCTCCTCTTCTTCCTCTTCTTCATCTTCTTCTTCCACTTTTAGGGAAGTAGGGAAAGGATTTCTCTCTGTAGTCTTTGCTGTCCTGGAATTCACTCTGTAGACCAGGCTGGCCTCGAACTCACAGAGATCCTCCCGATTCTGCCTCCCCAGTGCTGGGATTAAAGGCGTGCACCACGACCACCGCCTGGCCAGTAACCATTTCTTTGTTAGATTTTTCTTTGGACAGAAAAATAGTTGAGGAAATCTGGTTTGAGATACATATAAATCATTAAAATATCAGATGAATCCTATCGATTATTTTTCAAAAATATGAATAAATTTTTGGACTATTTTTCTTTATATGAAATACTTGACTTTCAAATTTCCCTCTGTACCTATCCTACTCTCCACTTTCTCAATACTCTCTGCTCCTGGTAGTTCTCTTAGACAGTAACATGTTTACTTTCTCACATGATGAAATATTCATGCCTACATTTTAGATTCATCTTTTCTTTACACCCATTGATATTTTATATGTAACTGTAAAAAAACCCTAGAATTATACATACTCTTTCCTTAATCATTGGTTCTTATTAGAAAAATTTAGAGCAAAATACAGGATTTCTTTCTGACTGAGAATGACTAGATGTTACATCTGTATGGTCTATATAAAAATTCTGCAAATTTAAGAATATTTTATAATAATTCACAAATAATGAAATAAACACACAAACAGCCCAAAAAGCACTGCAAATTAAAACGTACAACACAGGCTGTAAAAATCCTATTATATTCAATGCTAGAACTTTACCTTAAATGATTTTAAACCCTTAAGAATTTACACTGAAAGTAGATAGATCAGAATCTCCAAAAATAGGAGATTAACTAGTAAAGGATGTGTTATGTATCCTAAGAAAGTAAGGCATCGTTCACTTAATCAGAGGTTTCAAATTAAGGGATATTTTGCAAAATCAAAAGTACTTATCTATATTACAGAGAGGAGTATGGATTCCAACCTGTGGTATTAAAGTAAAAAAGTAAAATAGAGTTTTTAAAAGCAGGAGTAATTACTTTTTATCACATATTACTGGAGAATAGTGCTTAAATTCTTCCAGAAGAGATAAGTCCTTTGCCAGTAAGTTGGGGAAATAGAATCTGTCTTCCTACTTAAAGTCCTGTCAAGTATGAAGGAATAAAGAGGTTGGATCCTAAGGCCTCAGAAAGCTGCATGAATATCTAGATACCACTACTAAAATCATACATTAGTTACGTCATTGTGATGAAACAGATTCCATCTGACAATGGAGCTAAGGTAACATTGGTAAGAGAAGAATCCTTTTTAAATTCAACTCTATTAGTTTAGTGATTATGCCTGGGGTACTCAGTGGTGGAATTTTTTTTAAAATACCTCCTTCTGGTCTTCCTCCAATTTGACCCATCAATCTGTGTTGTACGTTTTAATTTGCAGTGCTTTTTGGGCTGTTTGTGTGTTTATTGTAATTATTGACTTGGGCTTTTTTTTGTCCATTTTCAATGCCTTTGGGATGTTATCAACTCCCTCTTTGCTTCTGAAATTATTTATATAAAACCTTCTCCACCAAAAGCAAAAATAATAATAAAATAATAAACTATAAGAAAAGTAGTCAATTTTTCTCACTATTTTGTTTAACAGCTTTAAGTGAACAACCAAACAAGCATAAAAGACTGAGGAAGAATAAGATTTGGGCTTTTTCCCTCAAGTAAATTAACTGTCCTAAAGTCTAAATAAGTAAAAGAGAATATTTTACCTTTTAATTCAGGGTTCAGATTGATGTTTTAAAGAAGACAATCCATCTCACACTAATGGACCCATTTTGTGTTATAAAGTTCTAATTAATAAAATTAAAGTATGAAGAAATATGACATCAATAATGCATGTAAGGAATGAGCAGTCCATGCAACACTTGACCTATAAAAGCAATTGCAAGCCTGGTGAACTCAGTTTGATTCCTGTTACCCACATGGTGGAAGGAGCGCATCAACTTCTTCAAGTTGTTCTCTGACTCCATATAGGCAGCTCCCAACAGTCCCAACATGAAATAAATAATTTAATTAATTAATTAATTAAAACATTAAGAAATAATCAGTCTTTACTAGTTTACTAGTCCTGCATCATCCAGTTATTCACTAGAGAGCTGTAATGTAGTTGAGTCTGAAAATAATATTTCTTATAAAAAGATATTTTTAACATTTGGAGTAAGTAATGAGCTCATTGACATTGTTTTCAGAGGGTTCCCCCATGCTACTGTTGCTAAATATATTAAATTCAGGAGCAGCATTCATGTGGCATAAATGAATAAAACTACTGTTTAAAGCAAAATTGTATTTTCTTTTTTGTCCATGAAAACTAGTAACTATGAAACTATGTTTTATTTCTCTTTCTCAAACTTTAGCTCCCTGTACTGAGATGATAATTAATTAGTGTCTACAGAAGTAGGAAACAGAAAGGAAACCAGTTGGCAGGTTCAGGATAAGAGGAGTGCTTCTTCATTTCACAGTGGCAGGCTTTAATCTAAAACAGTAGATAAAGGAGTCACTTCCAAGGAGACATGTTGGTTCCCCACATTAGGAGGAAATGTGGGCTTTTTGCATCAGTTGATAATTAAGTAATAAGACTGCATTGTGCAGTTTATATACTAGCTCACAAGGAAATCCTAGGTAACACACAGGGGTTTTTTTTTGTGGCTTCTACAAGGTTTGGGGGAGGGATGCAGCAGCCATACTACATCCCTCTAAAAGGAAACAAAACCTAAATCATTGTCATTTTATTGCTGCCACCTGTGAGAAGACAATTAAGGTAAATTAGGGCCATTTTCCAAAGCTGTAAAATTTGACAAGACATTGGTTAAGTCACACAAATGGAGTGTGACACCAGATCAGTAATTTCCCTGAGGAGGGGTGAGAAAAAAAAAATCACCAAACGAAATTGAAAGCCCTGTACTTGGACTATGTGAGTTAGCCAATGTCTTGGTAATGATGGGAGGCAAAATGAGACCTTAGGTTGGCTACTCAACTTTACAGATGTTTGAAACACTGTTCATTCTTCTTCCCAAAACAAAACACAGTGCAACAACAGCAAAGCAAATAGCGAAAATAGGTGTTCAGCAGTGGTATGCAGGACACTCTGCTTTCGATAGCATAGAACAAATCCATTGGTTAACAATGATAAAGAATGAAAGGAATTTACCAATCATTTTCTTCATATGTAATATGCGTAAAACTTGATATTGATAGATAAAATTTTCTTCATAATTATATTAAAGATTCTTTAGAAAGATCATTTTGGAGAGTAGAAAGAATTCTCTTGAGAATAATAATGAGTGTTCTTTTACAAGCATAAGCACATAACATCTTGGCTTCATATACTTTTTGAGGGAATTATTTTAGTTATGATGTTAGATAAGTCTTTTAAATGGATCCTCATGTTGACTGCCAAAATCATAAAATCCAGAGTGATGGGCTACAAATACTTTACAGGGATAAAGATAATGCTAAGCAGTTGTTGGATTAAACAAAACTCAGTTATTAAAAAAGAAATTTACATGACAGAATTTACTACATTAATAGAAACAAATAAAATTAACAAAACAAAACCCCAGTCCTTTGGGATCTGAAAATTAGAAAACGCACTTTTAGCATTTCTGACAACTATTCTGAGTCTCATCAGTTTGTCTAGAGTAAATTGAAGAAGAAAGAATGGAATCTGAAAGGAAACAGTGTTGGGACCACAGTATTCTCTTAGCTGTGTAAATGAATATAATTCCGAGGTAAATGCTGGGGGAATCAGATGATTCCCCAATCTAACATGTAAACATACAGAAATGCCCATGGCATATTTTACAGAACATATTTTACAGAACAAAAATAAAACCAAAATTTGTATAACCCTATGTTTGTGTATAAATGTATGCATACATGTGTAATACACTGGCAAATGTAGAAATGTGTGATCATTCCAGACTAATTTTACATATCATCTATATGGATATATGTACAAAATTGATATTAATATCAAATGATATTTACAACATAATTTTATAATAATATGTTTGAGATTAGGGTTTTCAGGTAAACATGAGTGTGTACAGTGATCATTTCCCTATAAAAGCACACATTACTTTGTATGTTTGTATATGTATGTGTGTGTGTGTGCATGTAGTTATTAAGTACATTTTTTCCTTTACACAATAGTCAAAAAATTTAGTAAACTCAGTTAAAAATTCACCTAAATATATTTTGATAATATTTTTTCTTATAAAAGACACATAAGTACACACATACACACACATTAAAAATAACTTAAATACTTAGAAAATTTTTGATCATTCTTTTAAGTGAAAATAGCAAAGTCATTTCAAATTAGCATAGAGATTTCCTTGTTCATTTTAATGAAAAGTCCATGAGTTGTGGTGACTTCCTGCGATGAATAATTTCATGATCCTATGTTGCCATGATCTCTTTATGAGTGTGTTCATTTTTCTCCTGGGTGGTTCATTTCCTACATAAACAATTTTTTGTGTCTTTATTGTTTTCCAGCCTCAATTAAATTCCCTAATAATTTAAACTATAATTTTAGGACTACAGTCATCCCAGCCAATATTCTGAGATATTCCAAGACTCTACATCTTAGAGACTTCCCTGTAACAGTGTGTTTTTCTATTCATAATACAATAGTTGAATTTATAGAATAAGGACAATATGAATATAGGTTTATGATGGAAATGAGCAATTCTACCCACACAGAGATGTGAAGTAGCCACATCACTGTCTTTGTGTTTGAGGATCAGTTTAATAAAGCAGAAGTTCACTTGACCAGAAGTGTGTAGATATTACAACAAATGACCTACATTTAAAAACAGCTACCAAATGGGGTATATTGGGCAAGTCATCCTAGATATCTGAAGTGGGACGGGGGTGGAAAAATGACAAAATCCCATTATTTTTCTCAGCACACAGTTTAACATTTGAAAACTGATTATTTCTAGAATTCCTCTATAAGTATTTTTGGGTCATGACCAGTAGCTGATGCTACATATTATGAACCTGTAGATAAAAAAAGGCAGAATTGTTATTTTAATTGGCTAAATTAAAGTCATTTGACACATCTTAGGGTGTAGAGGTCAGTGATTTGACAAAAATATAAGTTTATAACTTCTCAACCCAGCATTTTTCAGGCAAATTTATTTTCATAAATTTCTCTGAACATTGCTCAAACATTCCTTACAAATATTTCTTTTACGATAGAATGCAATATTAGAGGAATCAAAAATAATAAACTATTTTTAGGGGAGATGATGCCTTTCAATATAACAACCAGAGTTAAAAAGAGGAAACACTGTCTCCAAAATGTGTGAGGAGTGTAGGAAGCCCAGAGAACACTGCAGTTCATTACAGCTGTGTATTCATTGCCACAGTCTTTGTTTTTTGCTCAATATTTGGCTCTGCTTCTTAAAGTGGTGGTTATACAGATTTTATTTTTATATTTATGTATGTATGTGTATATGTTTGACACATGCAAACATGTGTGCCAGGGAATGCATGTGGAGGTCAAAGAACAACCTTAGGGAGTCTATTCCCTCCTTCCACCCTGTGGGTCCCAAGCATCAAAGTCAGGTTATCAGCTTTGGTGGCAAGTGCTTTTACCCACGGTGAGATTTCAGTAGCCTGGTTAAACAGCTTTCAGTTTCCGGGTTGTAAGCTTTTGTCCCTCCTGCTTGTATACAATCCATCTCCATTGTCACCGCCAAGATTATTCCAATTATGCAGCAAGCTGAGAGATTTAAGAATGATATAATGATGCTTTATTTGTTAAAGAAGTAAACAGAAAAAAATTATTATTTTGAAAATAAATTATTTGTGCAAGAAATTTCTTTCATTAGATACATTAGTAACAGATGTGTAATGTACATGTGGCCACCATAAAGGAAAAACTTGCTATGTAAAGTCACTATTGCATTCCCAAATGTGATTTAATATAGTTGTTCATCATGACACATCCCTTTGCTGTGATATTTGATCGACTATAAGCAACTAAAGGAAAACTAAGGTGGTTTTATGAAAAAAAATTTCAATGTGCTAACGTGTCACTCATGGCATAATAACCTGGAGTGGATGACAGTTCTCACACCAGCTGCTTGACATCTGAACAGCTGCCAATGCCGCAGGAAATGTCACACCATCAGATATAGGCCCTGAATGTGTACAGAGTAAAAATGTATCTGGTAGAGGCCAGCACCCCAGGCCATGGCTAACACCCCAGGACCCATCATCCCATAAGCCTGAAGCCTGGGTTGAGCTGTCAGCTTAATAAATGAATAGCCTCTTTATTTTGATCAGCATTGTCGAGGCTGATTTAAAAAGGGGACTCTGATTTCTCTCACAGTCTAGCCCAGCCAAAGTCAATTGGTACAATTTCAAGGTGAATTTATTCATTCTTTATAAAGTTCTGTGCACGAATATATCAAGACAGTTGAATAAATTGAAATAAATAGAGTTGGAGTTACATATTCTCTCAGTAATTGAAATAGTTTCCCCCCAATATATTTATAGTAATAATTCTACCTTTATGAAACCTAGTCTAGCTACAGAAAGGAAAGCATAGAATTACCATTTTGATAACATATTTGGAAAATGCAATTGGGGCTAATATGCTGATAAGGGCACCTGAAAGTTGTCCTTGCCTTTAACCATTCCATGTTAAACTTTGAGTAAAATACATTTTTAGCATTTTCTAAAGATGCCTGATTAGCCAGCACTGAAGTACAAGTGTTTACTTTGAATTTAGCTGTTTCTACTTCTAAATGACCGAACACACACTCTTTCTGTCTGCTTAACAGTACTTTGAATATGAGTTACATCCAAGACATTGAGATGAAAAACAATGCCTGTGTTGAGGTCCCACTGAAAAGGGAAAACGTTGGTAACTGATATAGAATTAATATAATATGGGTGTCCTCAGATAATTGTCATTATCATTTTAACCATATACAATAGCTTCAACTCACAGACTAACTTCGTGTTGATTTCTGTTCTTCATTTTATAAGAGGCAGACTATGGGAAAGGGTTACTGGAAGAGAAAGACTACTTGCTGGCTGAAAAATCTCACTAAGATTCTCTGCATGGGATGGAGAGAAAATTAATCTTGAATACTCATTCACACAGCATGCTGTTTTAGAAGAAAATGTTAAAGTAACAAATATGTTATCTAGGAAATTTGGTTCTCCATAAAACTATCCATATGCCTTGGGAAATGTTGTAGTTTGAAGATTGGAGAGAAAAATGCTTTGACTTGGTAATGAAGAGTACCTGGGGGTGATTGGCACCTCCCAAGGCAAGGCTAACAATGGATGTGGAAGAGTTAGAAGGTTTTCAGAGAACCACTTAGCTCAATGTTAATCCCTTGAAAACTTGAAGTGATAGCTATGGGTATCCCCCTACTGACAAGCAATCTGTAAGAGTAATCCAACTGATCAACTGAGAATGCCCTTTCCATTCCTTATCTCTTCACACCTCATTTTTTAGAGTCCATGGGAGCTCCCCCTCTTATCCTTCAATGTGGATATAATCTCTGATGTGAGGCCCAGGGCAAACAACCATTGCTTAACCACTGACAGAGATATTATCATTTCACAAAACATAGACAATAAATACATGATTTACAGTCAGAATGAGGAGATATATAGCTTGAATAATATAAATTTGAAAAGAATATTTTACCTCTGAGTCATTTCTTTTTAGAAAGAAAGCTGAGTTGTTATTGATTAAAAGTCTTCTTTCCTAGCTCTTCCAGAATAATCTAAATAAATGAACCTGAACTCTGAGCTCCCATTTTAGCAGAAGGATAGCTACACCCTCAGAGCGTATTATTCACATGGCACCTTTGTGGATAATGGTGATCATATTAGTATCAGGTTTGTGCTAACATCACATGATGGAGAGTCTGTAGAACTGACATGAACAGAGCTGTTGTTTGACTGTTGAGACTTTTGCTGTTGTTTACATTATAAGCATGCATTATGTTATCCTGCTTTAGTCAACAAGGGCCTACAATTGTAATGGATGACTCATAAGGTTATATTATCTAATGATGCCATGACCATCATACTTTGTTTACATATACTAGATGATGTTTACTTGAAGACAATATTGCCTGGAAATGTGGCCCTGACATTAACTGACTTAGGACTACTCATCAATACTGCAATTAGAAAATACAACTTGAGAGAGAATGACTTTATGATCTAAAAAAGAACATGAAAATTATAGTCACCCTGTAGTTTTAGAGTTCAAATTGCATCTGAGCAAAGATTCACTTCTTAAAAAAACATTAAAGTAGTATTACACCAGGTTTCCCTACTGAAAGGAATTGTTTATGATTGCTTATGATTCTTGCCTTAAACTGAGATAAGTAACTATTTCTTCATGGGTTTTTTTCAGAGATTTTTCATAGAATTATATCTATTTTGGGGACACAGGTATCTTTACTATTTTATCACATTGATGCAGAACTCTATGCTGATTCTCTGCAATGCTAGTGGAGACCGAGTCACCCCCACCCCATCATGTTGGGGCTTCACAAAGATCCTCTATATGAGTATGTGACATTCATTTTCCCTGTAAAAGGTATGATTGTGAATACAGATTTCTTTGTGTTCTCTGTTCATGTAGTCTGCAAGCACCCAACATGATGTGGATGTACAAAGATAAGACTGTATTGAAAGAAGTTACTGGTGGGCAGATGTGGCCTCTGGACAGTCACCCACTGATATAAAATGTAATCACATAGGTACTATGAATCTGTTTTTATAACTGGGAACAGCAAATTGATATAAGCCATTATCATCCCTTAATATTAGGATAATTCTTAATAACAGCATCATCTAGCCTGTTGAGCAATTCAAGACTCATGGTAACACCTCTGTCTATACTCAGAAATTGTCTAACATATATGCGCCAAGGTTGCATGCTAGTATTTGGCTGCTGGTCACAGTACCATTAATGTCCTCTTTATCAAAATGTTTACTGAATTCCCTCAATCACTGATTTTTTTCTAATGTACCTAGCTACTCTTTTATATAAAGATCCATAAATCCATATATTAAAGAGCAGAATAAACAATACTTTATCAAATAAACAGAATCATTTAAATTCATGGCAAGTATTTTATAGAAAGAGAAGGTACTGGGATTGTGGATGACAGTGACAGGGATTATACTTCAAATTCAATCGTTTAAGAGCATTTTATTATGGGCAGTAGTGGCACACACCTTTAATCCCAGCACTGGGAAGACAGAGGCAGGTGGTTCTCTATGAGTTCAGAGCCAGCATTGTCTACAGATCGAATTCCAGGACAGCCAAGACTATACAAAGAAACCCTATCTGGGAAAAACCACAACAACAACAAACCTAAACCAGATCAAACAAAACAAAACAAAAAAAATAAACCGTATGTATTTATAAATACAGGCTAAATTATCTCACACCTGGACACAAATTCACTAGCAAGGATGGATTATTAAATTGGTATATTGAAAAAAATATAACTTGTTTGCAGTTCTGCATGTCTGGGCTACTTAGTTACAGACTCTAAACTCTGAAGTCAGGCTTAGGAGAGAGGCAGAGTCTCACTGTATAGGCCTACAGCTCACTATGGAGATAAAGTTGGCCTTGAATGCACAGAGATCTGCCTGTTTCTGCCTCCCAAGTGCTTGGATTAAAGGCAAATATCAACATGAGCACAGAAGGGGCTCACCAAAGTTTTAGTTTTATTGCAAAGGGAATTAAAATTTAATTTTCTCTGGTAAACAAGATTGCAGATTAAGATTTATGTCAGTCCAAGAAATAAATAAACATGCTTTCCCCCTGCTATCATTAATAAAAGTTACAAGGAGTTTTTGGAAAGCATATAAAGATGAATAATTATAGAAACCATAAGGGTTGACTGTCATGAGGAAGGAACTGCTAATGTGTGTTATAACATAAACCAAAATATTTTCAATAAGCTAATAGAATATGCCAATGCATACAAATCCATCCTTACTTCAATCAATAAGGATGTTGCCTTTATTATGACAATAAAGAATGTCTGAGAAATTGCTTTTTATCTTCATGAGAAACTTAATGTTTTAGACGCAGGGCCACTGCATCAGTTTATCCCCAGAGAAGAACAGTCCCACTTGAAGCAAAACATGACTGTCTGTCTGTGTGCTCTCAATAAAGCATCACCTAGAAGATAAACAAATGAAACTTAAGTAAAGTATGTCAACAGAATAAATACAAACAAAAAACATTTAGATAAAGAAATGGTTGTGTTATTAAAAAGGCATCAAGTACCCACTCTGCTTCTTTCATTTCATTCTTTCCATTTATATATTTTTATTTCCTTCCATTCTTTCCATATATATCTATGTCTTTATTGTTGTCTCACACAGAGACAGAGAGACAGAGACAGAGACAGAGGAAGAAAGAGAGTCTCTACATTTGCATGTGAGCATATGCAAAGTCCTTTGTACAATTAGAGCTTTAATGGTGGGTACTTGATGCCTTTCTTGTGTGTGTGTGTGTGTGTGTGTGACATTATGTTTCTTCAAAGTACTCACCTATGTGTGAAAGCCAGAGGTTGACATTGGTTAATTTCCTCTATCAATCTCAACCCTAGTTGTTTTTTTTTTTTTTAGATAGGGTTTCTCACCCATCCAGGAACTCAATGTTTCTGCTAGACTGGCTGCAAAGCATGGAGTTCCACCTGTCTCAATCACTCAGCCAGCACTGAGGTTGCAGGTGTATTCTGCACACTGCTTTTATATAGATGACTGCACCTGAACTCAGGTCCTCATGCTGGAACAGTTGGTACTTTACCCCTGAGCCAATCTCCTCAGCCCTATTTATTTCACTTCTGATTATTTGCTAAACTATACATATAATTTTGTATGTTTATTTTGACACATTATTGTCACTTCCTTTGTGGACAGAGTCATCAGATATTATTTTATTTTGGAAAGTATTTTGCAGGATATTTTTATGATGCATAACCATAAAAGATGGAGTATGGTGATATATTGTGTACCCTAATAAACTTACCTGAGGATCAGAGGACAGAGCCAGCCACTAGATCAGACATAGAGGTCAGACAGTGGTGGCACACATCTTTAATCCCAACACTTGTGATCTCATTCTTTTGCTTGGGATTAACGGTGTGTGCCACCCCTGCCTGGCTCTGTTTCTCTCCTAGACTGGATCAATCTCCTGTAGCCCAACGTGGCCTTGAACTCACAGGGATCCAGACGAACCTCTACCTCCTGAGTGATAGATAGGATTAAAGGTGTGTGCCACCACTACCTGACCTCTGTGTCTAAGGCAAGTTTATTAGGGTACACATTATATCACCACAATGGATGAGGTACTGGAAGGAAGGAAGGAAGGAAGGAAGGAAGGAAGGAAGGAAGGAAGGAAGGAAGGAAGGAAGGAAGGAAGGGGAAGGAAGGAAGGAAGGAAAAATAAGACATTTACTGATAACTGGAAAAGACCCAGGTTTTCTCAGCTCAAAGTTTCCCTGCTAGGAAGCAGCCAAGTTGCCTTTTACATTGCCTCTATGTAACAGGAGGAAACAAGAAGAAATGACACACTGTAGCTGATACTGATTGGTAACCTGGGCACTCTGCTCTTCTACTCGCAGTCAGGATTAAGTCCGTGAAGTTTGTGACAGTTCCTTGTTAAATCAAAAGTAGGACAAGACTGAGAGCTCACTTAAACCAAGTGGGATAGATTCCTGTAACTGATAGGTCAAAAGTTTAATGTATACATTTATTTGGTGTATCAATACATTTGGATAATTACATTAAGAATATTGTACTTGTTACTTTTTTGCCAATCTCAGTAACAATTGGGCTTTCAAACTTTCCTCAGTTGCCAAGTTGCTTTTAATACTTCCTCCATTATGCCTTTTGGTTTTTTTTCAAAATGAATATTCTGAAATAGTTTAAATTGATAAGTAGGCTTTATGTATTTTACACATGACAGTTTATCATTCCCAATGTCTTTTTCCTTAAATTTAGGGTTTCATTGGAAGTGAGAACTTTCAAAACAAACTTAAGTAGGCTAACTTTCCAGTGTTGTCTTTGATGCCTCTTGGATCATTTCGGCAATGATAATGTTAGAGCATAGGTTTGCTTCTTTTTGCCTGTTGAGAATTTTCCTTCCTACATGTAAGCCTTTGATACATTTAAAGTTTGTAATTTTTTAAGAATTACGTCTATCTTTTTTTTTTTTTTTTGGTTTTTCGAGACAGGGTTTCTCTGTGTAGCTTTGCACCTTTCCTGGAACTCACTTGGTAGTCCAGGCTGGCCTCGAACTCACAGAGATCCTCCTGGCTCTGCCTCCCGAGTGCTGGGATTAAAGGCGTGCGCCACCACCGCCCGGCTTTTTTTCTTTTTCTAGACTTAGGATATATTTGAAACAACCCATGTCAGAAATCTTAATTGAGATTTGGAACAAAAAAACATTTCCTGAAGAATAGCTTAATCACACACTTGAGATAAACTATTAGCTGAATTTACTAAACCGTTAAATTAAACATTTCAACTAATTACCAAAATTGTATTGAATGGTACTATTTGCTTTGACCACCAGGACTTATTCACACAGAGAGCGAATGGGACAGATTATTTAGTGAGGTCATTGTCAGGACTGATGTTTTATATTTCTCTCCTGTTTTTCTTTATCTCCCTCCTTTCTCTGCCTCCTTTTGGTCCTTTTCTCTCCCCTCCACTCCTTTTCTTCTTTCAACCCTCCAACTCTATTTCACGAATATGAAAATTTCCATCTAAATACCAATTTTTCTTTGTTTTTATTATGGTGTTAGTGATTTCTGTGAATGACTTTATAAGCTTTTCTCTTTTAGTATCTGGATTCTTCCTTTGGTTCCTCTCATCATTGTTTCCCCTATATTCTCACATCTTTCTTTTCTCCTCTGAGATGGAAGGCATTCACACTACTTAGGTCTTGATTATTGCTGCTTTTCAGAAAATCTGCTTCCCATTCTGCTTCCTGGTGTTTCTCACTCTCTTGGCTCATTATGAAAACATTTTTTTTCACTGATACTTTCTGAGCAGTTTCAGCAGTAAAGTTTAGAAGAATGAGTGATTTTTTTCACATCTTAATCAACACTCCCTTCTTATTGGTTGTTATTTTTCATTTCCTTTAATTTTCCATTATATTTATATAATTATAACTCAACATTTTTCAGAGTGCACATTTGCATTGATCATAAAACTGTATGAGAGTCTTAGTAGTTTTTAAAAACTTATTTTGTTCATGTGTTTCTGTGTCTAAGTCATATGTGTGAAAGGGCCCATGGAGTCTAGAAGAGGAAAACAGATCCCCTGGTGCTGGCAGTTCTGAGTGACCTGGGTACTGGGAACCACATTTGGGTCTTCTGCAGGAGCAGTGAGCACTGTTAATAATGGAGCAACCTCTCCAACAGTGAGCCTGTAATATGCTTGGCTGAAAGAGAACTAGTGACATATTCTTCATCAAACATTTTCCCATTGTCATTCATCTTTACATGAAACAGTGGAATTAAGTAATTTACATATGATTATACAGATTATACTTTTTTTTCAGCAAAGCTTTGGAGTTCTACTCCTAGGCAATATCACCCATGAAAATTCTTTCTTACTATAACTGTTTGGCTTCTGCTATTCAATGTGACAGTCAAACATTATTGATGGAAAAATGTGCACTCTCTCATCTCATCTCTTCATTCTTCATCTACTTGTTTCATTTTCCTCAGGATAAAGAAAGTCCAGAACATTCACCATCACCAAAATTCCTCATGACAATTCACCAAACTGTGGAATTCAATTTTGCTAAAGGCCATTTATATGGTTCCTTTCAACTGTTTTATTGAATGTAAATCTTCAGTGATTCTATTCAAAACAAATCAGGGATGAGAGTATTCTTTTCCAAGATAAAGGCTTTTCAATGAGAGACTCTTAGAAATAGGACACTTGGCCCGCTCTGTTTTCTGTTATCAAGAACTGCAGAGCTCCCTTGTTGAAGGTCACCAGCTGTGTGACACACTGTAGCCACTATCTGTCAGAGATTTTGTATGATTGTTTAGATATTAGAAAGCATAGGAAGATGATATTAACTGATTTTTATAACCACGTCAGATTATAAGCTTTGCAAGTTTCGGCAGATGGAACAGTTTTTTGAAGAAAGTCATTGTCTTCAAATTTTCACGAAAGCTCTATATGGACCAAGAAGTCCTGCTCAATCTAAGAGGCAGATGTGAGCATCCAGTCTGTTATTCTTCATCTATTTCTGCCAGGATCTTTCTGCTATTCCGTTTGTGTATTAAAGACTTTCTTGTAAAACTAAATTTGAGTAAATTTTTTGACAAGAAAGAAAAAAAAGTTTTGAAATCATAAACTATATAGTCTTTAATGTCATTGCTAGTTATACTATTAGATTGCATGACCAAATGATAATAAAAAAATCTCAGTATATTAGATAATCAATAGAAAAATCACTATCTTAAAATAGCAACTATAGATAACTGTCCAGGACAATTCCTTTCTCTGGCAGAAGTCATGGGATTAGAGGAAAGTAAAGTTCTGTGTTCTCTAAATGATGATGAATCCATTTTTTGGAGGTTCTAGCACTAAACGCTGGTGTGACTCATTTCCTCTATTAGTCTAGACTTTGGAATTAGCCAACCACATTCAAAATTCTTTCTATGGTGTCTTTCTATGTTTGCACCTGTGTCCTCTGACATTCTATTCCAAGTGACTTCTCTTTATAGCTTTTACTATAATATGATTTATTTCTTGGTTTCTCTGTTATTCTTCCTTTCCCTGCATACTAAAAGTTAAGTACTGTGGGTATCATAGTATGCTGTTTTCACACATAGAATACCAGAACTTTGTTGGTTGAGAAAATACTCATTGACAAAAACAAACCAAGATTCATCTTTTTGGAAGCACTGATACTTGGGCTAGACAATTATTTGGAGTTGGGGGCAGGATTCATCTCATGTAAACAGAAATATCTCTTGACATTGCTGAATGCCTTGTGTTGAGTAAAATTGCTCTCCAAAATAAGAGAATCAGTAGTAGAAGAAAAAGCTGACTGTTCGGTACTTAGCCTAATGTTGCTATTGCTGTTCCTTGGATGAAACCTTGTTTCTGCTAAGTCTTTTTCTAATCAATACTATACAACCATAATATTATAGTGGAAACTTTCGTATCTAAACAAAACTATTGATTTGGTGTTTTTATGAGCAAAATCAATAAAAGAAAAGACTATCAGTATCTCTCCTCAATTACTTAAAAAAAGATATTTCACTTTCTCCTATTTTGTTGATATATTTGATTCATTTCTACCATTCTCAGGCTTTGTGATTTCAGAATTTGGCATGAATATCAACTCGCTTGCATGACTTCATCTAGCTAACACAGACCCTTGTTTGATACCTATCCCTTCTTTTCATGTCTGGATGTCAAGTGCTTTATTTTCTATGGAAATGCACATCCCCTACATAGTTAACCTGCTTTTGGTTACTGGCACTGTCTGCCCCAGGACCCTTGGTACTTAACTGGTGACAGGAGCTGTTTATATCTGGAATAAGCTTGTTATTGAGCATGGTGATCTTTTAATTGAATTTCTTATATAATATAGACATAAACTATTCAACAATTACAGTTCACATATACTTTTTCTACCAAGCCAAGGTATTCTTTTTATTTTCTGACAGCTTTTCATTTTCTTTCTTAAAGAGAATGCTGTAATTTAAAAAAAAAGCCAAATTATAGTTTCCTTTTATTGTGGGTAATTGATGTCATATTGAGGAAATACTTATTTCAGTCACAAATATTTTCATTAGGCTTGGTGTATCATGTTTTACCTCAAATTAAATTTTATAAATGGTAAAGGTTTTGTTTATGTTTAATTATTTGCTTTAAAAGTAATTTTACCTGGCCCCCAAAGAGTTCTGGCCTTCTCCTTTGCTGAATGGGGGGTTATTTAAGACTAGCTTATCCAATATCCAGGCTAGCCCATTTGATCTTACCATGCAGCGGGACACTATAACATGAATTGCTAAATGGTCTTATTAATAAAAAAAAAAAGTGAAAGATCAGAGAAACAGAACAAGCCACTGCCAATCTCACCTTGACAACTCCTCAGTCAATCCTGTTTCCTCAGACTCAGTCCTCACCCCTGAAGGTCTTAGCTGAACTGCTTAAAAAAGCCTTCTAGAAATCCTCAGCCCAAGAGCCTCTGAGTCTTCACCCAAAAGGGTCTTATTTGAACTGCTTAAAAGCTTCTAGTTCCTGGTCCTCACCCGTTATATACCTTTCTGCTTCCTGCCATCACTTCCTAGGATTTCAGACCATGCAGTGTCAGTTGATTTAGAGGATAAATTTCAACAAAAATGAAATCAAACAATCAATTACAAATACACTGAGGAATGGCAGAATAATGTGCCCTGACTCTACAAACAACAAAAATGGAAACAAGGACAGGAGTGGACTCTTTATTCTGGAAAACTAAAATAATGGAGGAAATATTTCAACAACCTGAACATCAGATATGAGAATTGTTTAAAAGATTTTAACATACATATATTTTACAAATCCTCAAGATAGGAAACTTATGAGTATGTTTAACAAAATTGTCATTTTATCATATTGCTTCAAACTATGCTTACATCTGTAGACAAAAGCTACTCATAACTCTAATCAGAAAAAGCTTCCCCTTATAGTGAATGACAGTGAATGCAGAGACTCATGGCTACTCAAGATCTGAGAATGAGCAAAAACTGACCTCCAAAATCCAAACAAGAGTTTTGAACTAACACATCCGTTACTCCGATGGCATTGCAAAAGAGGGGCAAAGAGAATAAAAAGCCAGAAGATGGGGAGAATGGCTGCGAAATGTTACCCTCTAGAATCAAACATCCTCTGCCGTCATGTACTAAGAACAGCTTTGGTTCCCTGCTTTGACCCTACCAGACTGGCTCTGTCAACAGTCACTCCTGAATGGGTGAGCTGTTCATAGGTTCTGCTGTTTACTGCTGACCTATTGGCTATTGATGAGTCCTGAGAAAGGAGTCATCAATTGTCTTCAGTTGTGCATCCACTGCTTCACCTATCAGTTACTAGTACATAGTTACAAATCCAGAAACATAAAATGACCCTGGCTAAACTCAGTGGACCTTGCTTTTATTTTAAGCAAATAATCATAGATATTTCTGAAAGACTAATCTATTAAGGAAGCAATGTTGATCAAAGACATCAGATGGTAGGTGACAGGTGGAAGTGATTCATTGGAATATCTATCAGTAAAGATATTTTAGATTTTGGGCAGAGTAAAATGCATGACGGTAACTTGACAAGGGAGACAAACAAGGGAAGAGAGAGAAGGAAGAAAGGAAGAGGCAGTGAAAGAAACAAATTAAAATATAACAAAATTCATATCTATGACATCAGTGGCACAGATGAATTCAGACAATGTCAGTTACAGCACTTGGAGCTGAGATGATTTGTCTTAAACTGAGGTAATTCAGCAGGCCACAGTTTTATTTGTAAGTTCCAAACTTCCCTCCATGGCACAATGGTACTTGTTGTTTCTCTGAGACTTGCATCTGGAAAGAAACAGCTGCCAGTTTAGACTATTTCCAGAGTCCTTGGCCTCATTCTGACTATCCAGTGAAGATCATGGGCATATGCCCAAGTGATCCCTCTCTAATCATGAAGCACTTATGTGATTGGGCAGGATGTGTTTTCCCATCGACATTGAAAGGAGGGATACATCATTTTAATCTATGTGATGTTATTGCACTGACTTTATCCCAGCATACTTTTTATACACTTTCATCACAATTTTGTTTTGAGAGAAGCAAAGCCATTCATAACATGGAAATACAAACTTATAGAATTTTCAGCTACAATAATATATTGAGAAATGCAACTTTGGATTTAAGATTTTTTTTATTATACTTTTAATGTATTAAGCATTCCAGAACAGACTGTATATGACAAATTTCTTTTCATTGAACTTTCATAACATGCACAAACCCTTGAAATCGGGAGTTTATAATGAAAATACTGATGCTGCCTTACTCGGCTAAACTGAACTGTGCTACACTGATAAGAGGGAAATGTATCTTTGCCTTTGGAAGCCTCATACTCTCTCCAAATCACGATTAGTGGGTGGCAGGACAATATAGCACCATAACACCAAGTTGTATGCAAAGAAGCCTGGGCTTGAAATGTGAATCATTTGCCAGTGCAAGAGATGAAGATGACAGTTGTAATCTCTTTAGATTCATAATTTACCAAGTGGTAGACAGGTTAGCGGTGATTGATCATCCCTAGGCATGGTGTTAGTAATGTAAAAATCATTTTATAACCTTACAAAACTGTGAGGTTGAAAAGTTTAAGACTGTCTTTATCACTCCTCTAAGCAAGTCTTAGGAAAAGGTTTACTCCTGAAAATGGATGAACACATGTGCGTGTTTTTCTGCCATATACCCTACTCTTGGAGCTTATCATTGTGTATAGGCTTTGTACCAGGGATTGTTCACAGCATGAAAACATTTTTGTAGTGTGAGGACATGCATTCACTACAGAACGAAGTATCACAAAGAACGATGGGCTCCACTCCCAAATAAGGGAAAGACATTTGTCACTGCCTCTCTTGTCAACAAATGACTCTGAGATGGAATTATTCAAGTTATATGGGGTCAGAAAGGCTGAACTCACTTTTAACAATAAAACTAATACTCTATTGTGATCTACTATAGCAAGAGGTATTTTTCCATCGAAACATATTCTGGAAAAAGACACATAAAGAACCAAACAATGAAGATGGAGAGGTCCTTACCACAGACTTTTTGTAGGTTTTTGCTTTATTGTCAACCAGAGAAAGTTTGTGAAATTGTTTAGCTTAGGACACAGCACAAATGGCATTCCCAGGAATATGAAAGGGTCTTTTGACTTAAGGTTCTTCCTTCTAATAGTCTCTCTCATTCTCTTTTAAAGGAGAATTCTGAGTGTTATTTTGTGGTGGGTGGAAGCTGAGCTGTACTCACTGGGGAGTTCCTTTTCCAAAATTCCACCCTTCTACAGCCATGGTCCCCAGGGTGTTCTCTCTGCATATAAATTTAAAGAGGAAGAAAAGACAACTTTGCTACAGAAACTTGCAGAATGTGATTATTCTCATCCCATGGGAGCTAAGCTACTACTCAAGGCCATGTCTGACTCTGCAAAAGGGAGAATTTTATACAGAATTGTAGGACAAAAATCACAATTTTTATGCTAGGATGGGTCATTTTTGGCATGTGGTAGAACAGGAATTAGAAGCCATTACTCAAAGTGGATAAAGAAGAATTCTCATTGGAATATTTGTCAAAAGATGAGTCTATTGTGATTATATCACTAGAAATCCATGGAGTCTATTTAATGAGCATAGAAATTTATTTGGGGGTTAACTCACAAGACAGAATAAAGGAATTTGTCGCAGGGTCTTGGAAGGGTGAGACACAGTCCAATGCTGTTCTTTAGCAAGCTCTGCCTTGGTCCATTCCAGCATCCAAAACCATGAGGTATCGAAGAGAGAGCTGCATACATCATCCCAGGTCTTAAGAGTCCCAAGCATCCACGTCCCCTGGGTATGTACCTCAAAGTCATAGGCAGTTGTAACAGTTACTGGCTACCTCACTAGGGGTGGTGCTTCAGGGCATGGCTCAATGTGCTTTCAAAACATCTCCCTCTTCTGTCTAAATAAGAAAGTTCTCACCTAACATAAAACTATTATACAATAGGAATGATTATCAAGTATTGTCCAGGAGAGATAACAGGTAATGATCTAAGCAAAATGGAACTACAAACAACAAGAACAACACCAAACAAGAGACACATACTAAAATCCAGAGATGTCCAGAACATAGATAAATGGTATGTTAGAGAGATTATTCCAAAAGTTGTCCTATCCTAAAGAATCTGAATCTTTCAGAATTCAAAGGAAGAAAAGAAATTATGAGCAATTTAAAGCAGACTTCATTCCAAATGCCTGTGGACCTCTTTCTTTTGCATGATGATTTTCTTCACTCTTCCTGCCTTGGTCATACTGACCTTCGTGTTTCCCAAATACTATAAGCACACTAATATTCCAGGTTCTTTTTCTTGCTTCCTTTATTCCCCACCTAAAGCCAAGATTTCTTAAATGCTTGTATCAAGTTTGTTAATGTCCCTGATCACTTCATATATCGACACTGGGCAGGAGAGGTTGGGATGGGAAAAAGACAAGCATCCGTGTGTATAGGTACAACCAAAGGATCAGCAATGAAGGATGACTGGGACATTAAAAATAAGTGAAAATTTTCAAAAAAAATCTACTCTGGAATATTTAGTATATTATATTATAGAGGCAGCTGTGCAAATGACATAATACATATAAGCAGCGTCAAAAGAAAATTCAAGTTGGAGATACAGATTAAGAATTTTCCCAGGAAAAACTGTGAAGGAATTATATGAACCAAAAGATAAACCTTGAGAAGAGTAAGCATCTAATTGTATAGTTGTGAAGAATGAAAAATGGAGGTTAGACATGAAGAGGTAGAATATTAGAATACCGGGGACAAAATTAAAGGATACATCCCAAAACAAGTGGGAGAGAAGCACTCATTGAGAGACTAAGGCCTAATGAAAAGTAGTAGACAGGGTACCGGTGAATACCCTAACTTGTCATCATAGAGGATTTCTACAGTAACCAATGGAAGCAGATGCAGAGATCCAAAGCCAAACACCAGGCTGAGCTCCAGGAGTCTAGTCGAAGAGAGAGGAGAAGAATTCTATGAGCAAGGACATCAAGATCATGATGGGGAAACCTGCAGAGACAACCAAACCAAACCAGAGGGGACACATGAAAGTTGAATCATCAGCTGTGGAGCCTGCATGGGACTAGACTAGGCCCTTTGCATGGTGAGACAGTTGTGTAGCTTGATCTGCTTAAGGCACCCCCTGGCAGTAGGATCAGAATCCATCTCTGGTCCATGAGCAGGCTTTTTGGAGCCCACAACCTATGATGGGACACCTTGCTCAGTCTTGATGCAGGGGGGAGTGGATAGACTCTGCCTCAGCTTCCAGACTTTTTTGACTATTCAAGGGAGGCCTTATCCCCTCTAAGGAGTGACTGGAGGGTGGGATGGAGGGAAGTGGGAGGGCTGGAGAAGGGAAGGGAGAAGGAACTGGGGGTGGCATGTAAAATGAAAAAAAAATTAAATAAAAAAATCATGTCTTGTTCTTGTTCAGACTCATTCAAATTACTCCCTGGTTCTGGCTTGTTATCATTCAGTTACTTACCCTGAAATCTGACTAATAATCTTAAGGAGAAACTTCCTTCCTCATCTTAGTAAGTCCCAGGAAGAATTCAGTTATTTTCATATTAGCCATTTTCTTGCTTGGTGGCAATGAAAACTGTGTTACAAAAAAAAAAATGGCTTTCCTAACTACGACACTGCTGGCCCAGAGAGCCTTTACTTAGGCGAGTTCATGGCCTTCGATATGATGGGATGAGATTTCTGACCATCAGTAGGCCTCATATATGAAAAAAATGCTGTGTCTAGCAAAAACTGAGGACAAACTAGAGCCTGTTAGTACTTCTTAGGAGCCACCCACCTCTTCTGACCCCGAGAACCTTTAGGGCATCATATCTGCTTCTTTATTTCCACTGTACAAGCTTCCTACAGTGTGATTTTCATTCATATCACAGGTGAGATGATCCAGATAATCAGTCTGGGGTATATATTTTCTAGTGAAAGCAAGTCAATAAAGGAAGAGCCACCTACATTTAGTACTAGCAAAGAATATTAAAATAAATGTCAAGAGACATGAAAACTTTAAAAAAAAGATGATTAACATATCTGCTAAAAAATGCAAAATAATCTACAAAGAGCAAAATAAGTCAGAGGGGATAGATTGTGTAGAATGCTTTATTATATGTTTATGGGAAGAGACCTTGTCCTGAAAGGTAATTTTTTCTGAATATAGGGTGTTAAAAATGAAATAAATGTAAGGGAACATATGTCCTTCTTATTTGCTATTGAATAGGAATTCTTAAAGCATTGTATTGCTAGTAGATTGTATCACCTAGGGACATGTAATATTTCAGACTTTCTCTTTGATTTTCAGTAATATAGCAACATTAAGTTAATTCCTCCTTTCCTCCCTCCAGTTAATCCTTAGGAATATATATATAAACACACACAAACACACACACACACACACACACACACACACACACACACACACACATTCTTCAATTGTTGTGCTCTTCCCTGGGAAAGACAATTTCTCCCACTCTGGACACTCCTTAGCTGCCTATGGATTTTGTGTTTGGTTGAGTCCTTATAGGTTTTCCTGTCTAGTTTGGCATGTATATTGTTATCCTTATTCAGATCATGTTTAAGCAGTCGTGTTGGTGAGATTTTGTGGGTGTACCTCCTGGCAGTTTTAGGAGATGCAGTCCCACAGCAAACTCCCTGATCTGACTCTCACAATTTTCCCATCCCCCTCTTTTGCAGTGTTCCCTGAACCTTATGTGTAGAAGTTCTTTTGTAAATAAACCCACTAGGACTGAGCTCCGTATCTCTGTAGTTTGATTTGTTGCATTTCTGTGTGATGGTCTCCATCTATGGAAATAATCCAATGTGTTTCTAAACAACTTTATTTTATATTTATGTTGGTTTTTGCTTTTCAAATGTTTCTCATCTGATCATGCTCTACTTTTGCTGACTTTGTTTGGAATCTCTGATGAGGCTGTTCAAGGGCCTTGAGATCAGGGCCAGGCAAGTTTTAGAAAAGGTCTTGTCAGCTAATGTGTAAGGACTGTTCAGCATATATCTCATTAAGGAAGCAATTGTTAATTAATAGGACTGGTACATTTTAAATTTTTAACTCTTCATTCTTACATATATTTTGTGTCTGTAACACGTAATAAAATAATTCTATAATGCTTAATTGAGTATGTTTGTTAAGGTTGAAGGTTCCAAACACAGAAAAGGTAAAAGGCAAAACATGATTTTGTATGCAACAAATCCATTAATTACAAATCACGTATTGTTCTTGTGTGGTTCTAAACAGGAACCCAGGTCCTTGAGCATGCTGGATACTGAATTACTCTATCTTTTCACCAATTCTGTTAATACTGACTCTAATATGACTACTTTTTACTTAATGGCTGCATATTACATCTGAAACACCTCTCCTTTTCATGGATGAGAAATGACTTTTTCAAAGTATGAGAAAATTGGAACAAAGAAATGCAAATAATAAATTAAGTAAATATTTAAGAATAATTCTATTAGAAACTTCCAGAAAAGAAAATAAGTTCGGAATTTTAATAAAAATTGTTGAGTTTTGTTAACGTGTATCTTTTGAATGGATTGTGCTAAAAATAGGTTTTTACCACATTAAACAATACGGTATTTAATTGGGGGTTTTTCTAGATGTAAGCATAATTCTAGGACTCACAGTACCCAAGCATTTCAGTTTGATAAGGAGAAGAACAAAATTCTGCTTTTGAGATAAACACAGATGTTTTCATATCATCAGAAAAATGATCTCCATAAACCCCTGAAAACTCCAATCAGACAGGAATTCCTGTGATAAACAATAAACATGGAGTCAGCTTCAACAGCTCATTGCTGCAACCATTGTATTCAGAAAGGCTTCAGAAGAAACAAAGAAAATTCTAGGAATGAGACTTCAATCATTTCGGTTAACAGCTAGAGAAATCACATCAATTAAACTTTTAAAACTAGTCAAGGAAAAACAATTAAATAGATGGGTTCAGTTAAGCCTGACAATTAAATTTTCTGTGTCCATAAGGGTGCAGGGCATAGCGGATTATGATAAAGATCAGATTTCAAGTCAAAAAAATTTCCATTTTGAAAATGAGAAATATAACTTACATTATATAATTGCCTGTTCCACTTTTCGGCCTCCTGCCTTCTTCCTGCCATGCTCTAGTAAACTGTATTTTAGAAAAGGGCACAGTATTATAGCATTTCAGAATGTAACAAGATTACATGTTTGTAGAATGCTAACCATGGCATACTTCTCGACCACTGCTTGTAATGAGTGACATTCTTCTCTGAATCTTTTGTGTGTGTTTTTTTTCTTATTAGTAAAACTTGAAATGAACAAACTATATATGTGTGTGTAATTTATAACTAACTACATATATATGTATGCACATGTATACATGATTGACATTTGGTTTCTAACTATATGATTCAGTTTGGGAACCAGAATGTAATGAGAATGTATTTATTGCCTTTGATATAACATTGAGTTTTGGTTTATAACTATCTGATTCGTTTTTGGAACCAGAATATAATGAGAATGTATTTATTGCATTTGATATAACATTTAGTTACAATAGCCTTAGATTAATGAGGAAAAATCATTTTATAGATGTAAGTATGGTCCATGAAACTGAAAACCAACCAGGTCATGGCAACGCTGGCAAATAAAGTGAATTTTAGAAGTTTTCCTGGGGTTCAAACATATTCAATGAAAAAAATATGAGCAATGTTGGAAGTTTATCTTCAGTGTTCATCTGTTTTTTTTTTTTAAATGGGAACCACGGTTTGTGTGTGCAGATATGTCCCCTAACTTTTGAAAACTTTTCTATTTGAGAAAATAAGCAATTGATCATCTTTCATAACCTTTATAATTTTATTCAAGAGATATACCTTTTCAAAACTGAAAATGATAAACAAATTCCTAAGGTTATTCATTATTAATTATCTATTTTAAGTCTGTTTTATGTAACCATATATGTGATAGTTAATTTGGGCACACTTATGTGTCATATTGGCGAACCAAGAAGTATTCAGATATTTGGCCAGATTGTCACAGTCAAGTCCCATGATACTAATATTTAATTCAATAGACTTTTGTAAATCTGACAATATAACATGTGGGTGAGCCTCAACAAATCAACTTGAAGTCTTAAGTGAAGAAGTCTCTCCTCCCTGACAAAGATGGAACTCTGCCAGCAACTGGCTAACCCTGACCGGTGTCTTCCTCCCTGATATCTCCAGCCCCCTAGTTAACATTGAGTATTTTGAATGTGCCCAGTCTTTGCAAGCACAAAAGTCATCTCCTAAATGACTCTATATATTTTGTTTGTGTGGAGGACACTGAAAAGACAATGTCATTTTATGGTAATGTGGTTGTAGTCACAAACTTCTTCATAATTTGGTTAATGTCCATGAAAATCAAAGGTAGAATGCTTAAATTACAATCAGTCACATTTCTAAAGGATAATGTAGGGCTTTACTTTCTTATAAAAGTCTTTAATTGTGAGATTATAATTATTACATAGATGAATTGTTTTACTTGATAAAATCACTGCAGGAAAAGAAACACATAGGAATTCTTTCTTTTTTTAATATTAATTTAATTTTACAAATCAGCCATGGATTCCCCTGTCCTCCCTCCTCCCACCCCCCAGCCTCCCCCACAATCCACCTCCCATTCCCATCTCCTCCAAGGCAAGGACTTCCCTGGGGATTCAGCTCAGCCTGGTAGATTCAGCTGAGGCAGGTCCAGTCCCCTCCTCCCTTCATCAAGGCTGAGCAAAGTGTCCCAGCATGAATTATTTCTTAAAAGAAGATTTTTTTGATGATGTCTGCTGATTTTATTTTATTTCTAAATCTCCACAATGACAAATCTAAAAGCTTAACTTAAATGAAATTTGAACTGTGTAGAAGAAATGAGATTTTTAAGTATTTAAATAGGAATATATATTTTACTTTCATTTCCTCTTTAATTTTATGAGAGTAAAATAGTATGATTTATTTATTCTTGAATTCTCTCAAGGATAAAGCATCAGGGTATGAACATTATCTAGAAAATAGTTGTAATCTTTCCCAGCACACATTTTACATTAATTTAGATGGTAGATCAATATTTATCTGTGTTTTAGCCACATCATTAAACAAAAAGAACCAGGAAACATACATTCTACCTGTATCTCCTATCCCTTCACCACAACTCCATTCAAATTAGAGTATTGATTATAGATTACATTTATCATACATTAAAAAGCTATCATAAGTAAATAATTTCTGTCTGAAATGAAATATAATTTGCGTGAGTAACCCTTAGTGCTATTGAATATTATCTTTTATTAATTGGGTATTCTTGATTTCCTTGATTAATTGTCGTGTATTTTACAATTTATATCAAGAAGAAGAAGAAGAAAAAGAAGAAGAAGAAGAAGAAGAAGAAGAAGAAGAAGAAGAAGAAGAA